>NDXB01005176.1:0-10604 GCA_002631895.1 Agapornis roseicollis
TGCTCCTATCTCAACCCGTGGGGGTCACATTCTTTCCATTCTCCTCCCCATCCCTCTGGGAGCTGGAGGGACGAAGGGGAGGAGTGAGATAGTGGCTGCATGGTTCTGATTTATAGCTGGGCTTAAACCACGACAGGCAGCCACAGCTTCTCTGGGCACCCTGTGCCAGTGCCTGTGCATCCTCATAGGAAAGGACTTCCTAATGTCTAGTGTCCTATTGTGTGTGGTCTCAGTGTGTGCTGTCTCAGAACATTCCTGACACCCGTTGATGTGACTACCAAGAAGGTGCAGGGAAGAAACATCTCCCTCATCCCCAGCTTTAGGAGGGGGATTTGTGGCCTGAAGCAGATAGTTGGTAACCCTTTAAAAGCCATCTAGTTTGCATTTCCATGACACATCACATCAAGGTGTGGTTTGTGCAGTGTCACACGAGTGCATTATGTCCATAGAGCCAATGAGAATGGGAAGATCTGTTCATGTCAAATGAAGTCATAAAAGCTCCATGCTGAAAAGTCACCACTTTTTATATATTGTAAAATATTCCATAAAAGTAAAGCAGGGTTTAAGTGATTTGGTCCAAGCCCTGTAAACTTCAGCTGGGGGCTGTAATGATAAACTGCTGAGGATCCTGGGATTCTGTGGTTCGTCATTAAAAATCCATGGATGAAAAAGTGCTTCCATGCTGTATTTCAACTCCTTATCTGCCATAGGAGAGTGCTGAGATTTGGAACTGATTCTTAAATAGGAATTTCCCCTTTTTTTTTGACCTCTGTGGGTGTGCTTATTGGTGAAGCAGGCAAGTGTTGAGATCACTGTGGTCAGGTTGGGATGCTCAGGTACATGGTGATTTCCCATAACTCTCCATCCAAGTTTCCCTGTGGGTACCTGGCCAGCAAAAGCTCATAAAACCACCCCCTACTGCTGGCTGCATAAACGATGGTGGGAATGCTTGGTGTTAACTAAGGATGTGCCTTCCCCATGCTCCTGCATCCATCCCTTCTCCAAGTCCATCTTGTAGGGTTTCCTTAGCAGGAGTTGGCACCCAAATCTCCATATCTTTATATGCCTGTGGACACATGGTGTAAATGTTTATTGCTTTTCTGTTAGGTTTGCATGGCTGTATGTCAAGAAGGTTCCACAGCCTTGTTGTAACCCAGCATCTCCACCTGCCTCACTCCATTTGGGATTGCTGGTAGAGAAGAATACCTGAGTTTTCCTTCAAGTTCAGAGGACTGGAGCATCTCCCATACAAAGACAGGCTGAGAAACTTGGGGCTGTTCAGGCTGGGGAAGAGAAGGCTGCTTGAAGACCTCAGAGCAGCTTCCAGTATCTGAAGGGGGCCTATAGGGATGGTGGGGAGGGGCTCTTCATTAGGGACTGCAGTGACAGGACAAGGGGGAACGGGTTCCAACTGAAACAGGGGAGGTTTAGATTGGATCTAAGGAAGAAATTCTTTGCTGTGAGGGTGCTGAGGCACTGGAATGGGTTGGGCAGGGAGGTTGTGAGTGCTCCATCCCTGTTGGTGTTCAAGGCCAGGTTGGATGAAGCCTTGGGTGCCATGGTTCAGTGTGAGGTGTCCCTGGTTATGGCAGGGGGGTTGGAACTGGATGATCATAAGGTCCTTTCCAACCCGAACTATTCTATGATTCTATAAGCTCCTTTTGCACTACATCAAGTGACTTGTGGAGACCTTGTTTTGTATGGAAAGAGACTGTGGGGCAGCCACAGCTTCTCTGGGCCATCACCCTGTGCCAGCACCTCAGCACCCTCACAGGGAAGAGCTTCTGCCTGAGAGCTCAGCTCAGGCTCCCCTCTTTGGGCAGGTTCAAGCCATTGCCCTTGACCTGCCCTACAGACCCTTGGCCAAAGCTCCTCTCCAGGTTTCTTCTTGGTCCCCTTTATGTATTGAAAGACTTGCTGCTCCTTGCAGTTTCCAAAGCTTTACTGCTGTTGATCATTGGTTTTAATTTAAGGATGTCATTCCCTGCTCCTCCTTGGGCTGGAGTTATTTGTCCTCTTCGTCTCTGTAGCAGGGGTCTTTCTACATCTCTGTGTCCCTGGTGCTGTCCCCAGACAGCTTGTCGGTGCATCTCCATCTCTCTTTCACATCACTGTCTCCAAATGGAATGTGTGCCATCAGCTGAGGAAGCTGCAGGAATGATTCCCATGAGTTGCAGACCTTTTGCTCAGTGCTGACAACTCACTTTTAATTTGTGGGTCATGACAATCATTAGAGAGGCTCTTCCTGCAGGCTGTATGTGGGCCTGGCTGGGCACCTGTGCGACCTCCCTCTTCCTCTCCAGCATCTCAAAATGTGCTTTTCTCCTTACTTTGCTGAGTTAAAGAAGAGCAAATCCAGTCTCTTCCAGACAAGGGTTTCTCTGTATTCACACCCTGTGCTTGCTGTAGGGACTGATGCTCCTTGGCCAACACTTCCAAAACGGGAATGTTGTTGAAGCACAGATCCTGCCGTGAACTTGCTCCTCTTGGGCTAAATTAAACCCCAACCATTTCCCTCGCTTCTTTGGGGACCTTTTAAGCAAACAGATAGATGTGCATGATGCAGTGCTGGCTGCTGTATAATCCCAGGGAATTCTTTCCAAGGTTGCTGGGCTAACAGTGGCAGAGGGGTCGAATGGATCGCAGGCTATCCGAGAACATCACATTGTCCTCATGCAGGGACGATTTTGCTGTCCTATTAAAGAGATAAAGAAGATTTTAGCCAGTTCCCTTTTTGCACAGAGCTGTGGGACATATCCCTGTCCTTGCTATTTATTGTTTGCAACAGCCAAGCAGGACAGGGCACATCCTTCTCTTTTCCAGGTTCAAAATTACATGGCTTTGGCTCCTCTGCTGGTTTTGGCCCGTGTTGGTTCCAGTTGGTTTGATGCTTCTCTCTTCCCCCATCCCTCCATCCTCATCTTCCCGCTCCACTCGAGCTTCTCCGAGCTGCTGCCGCTCTTCTGAGCCCCCAAAGAGAGAAATAAATTGTGCAGAAACAAATGCCCTGCATATGAATTCCCCTTGGAAACCCGCCTGCCTGGGTTATAATTAATGCTGCTATTGTTCTCCTCCCTTTTTGTATATTTAGATGGCCTTTTTGTTTAAAGTTGATTACTTGCTGCTCCTTTGAGTATCTCTCAGGGGAGGGAAATTGATGATATTTCAACAGTGGATCAGCCACAATATGGACTAAATAAACAGACTTGATAAAAACACCATAAAGGCCCCTTTGTCCTGTCGGATAGCAAAAGGAGAAGGGGAAAAAAATCTCCCAGAAGGATGCTGGAGAGCGTAACTTATCTATGGGATCTCCTATTGCTAATATTGTACCGGAAAGTGTCCTAAATTAAACACTTCCACCCTTCATCGGCCACCTAAAATGTCACCCCAGCTTTAAAGGTCTAGCAGATGCTATCATCTTAAGTATTCCCAGTAGCAGCCAAGCCTGTGCTGGGCAAGTTGTCTGTGTTCAGCCATGTTAACGCACCGCGCAAGAGCTTGTGTCAAGCAGCAGAATAATAGGTTGCACATGGCTATCGATTAAATGACAGTTTTCCCTCCTCACAAGATTGATCTTGGCTTTGGGTTTAGCAGGCCCCGGCCCTGGCTGCAAGTGTGTCAGTTATCTAATTTTAATGATCAAGTTTCCATTTCTTCTGGGGAAGTAATTTATATTCCAGAGGCTTTGGAGAGAGAAAGAAAAAAGGGAATATGTGAACATCCAGCGATGCTGAGGAAAGGCTGAGCGACCTTCGGGCATCCTGGATGTGTTCCTGCTAGGAGGTGGCTAGCAAGTTAATTCAGATAGTGATCTGGGGGGGGATTGAGGGGATCAGCAGTGTTTGAACCCCCGGGTGATCTGGACCACACAGGGCACGTCAGTGGAATGTGAGTCATGAAGCTAGCTTGCAGCATAGGTGCCCTGCAAGCCCCCCAGCATCAGTGGGAAGCTCCACCAGCACATGGAGCTTCTCAAACTTAAACAGGGGAGATTTAGGTTAGATATAAGGAAGAAATTCTTTACTGTGAGAGTGGTGAGGTACTAGAGCAGGTTGTCAAAGGAGGCTGTGGTTCCCCCATCCCTGGCAGTGTTCAAGGCCAGGTTGGACACAGGGGCTTGGAGCAAGCTGCTCCAGTGGAAGGGGTCCCTGCCTGTGGCAGGAGGTTGGTATTAGATGAGCTTTAAGGTCCCTCCTAGCCCAAACCTGGCTGGGATTCTATGGGGCTGGTTATACTTTAATTTCTCCTGGACCTTCCTGTTTGAGCGGAAACGTGTCATGAAGCTCCATCCCTGGCAGTGTTCAAGGCCAGGTTAGATGAAGCCTTGGGTGCCATGGTTCAGTGTGAGGTGTCCATGGCAGGGGGGTTGGAACTGGATGATCTTAAGGTCCTTTCCAACCCAAACTATTCTATGATTCTAAGCTGTTACCTAGAGGCAGTGACCTGGGTTCAGCCCTGCTGTTGACTCCCAATGCAAGCAGTGCGCTCAGATAGACACAGTGGTGTCATATGGTGGCATGTCCATAGGGAAAGCTCTTTGAAGCTTATCAACCTGAAGGACTCAGCTTGCTGAGGAGCAGTCTCGATTTATTATTAACGAACTGGGTAAAGCAATATCATGAATGAGTGCAAAAATCTTGCATTCAATCGCACACGTGATTATTTGCTGCTGCCTTTCGGAACTGAAGTTCAACCCTGGGTTAATTGCTTTTGGGCTGTAGTTATCTCCGGAACATCCTATCAGTGTCATCTGATCAATAAATAAGCTCAGAAGAAAATTTAAGACATGGGTATGGACCAAAATATTGGGTCTGAAATCATGGCAAAAACCCTGCTTGGCAAAAGAGGCCGTTAACAGCAAGATTAGTTTTCATAAACAACAGCATGGTGTGTTTTATAATGCTTGCTTAGACTGCAAATAAAGGAAGGAGGCTGAGGGAGTCAAAGATGAGGAGGGAACCATTGACTAGAGCTGCAGTGAAGCATCCCAGGGCACATCAGGGTGCCTTTAGCACAAGTGGAAGTTCATGGCAAAGCAGGAGCTGATCTCGTGCCACAGACTCGTGAGGTTTGAACCTTCTTCTCCAACAGCCTGTGGTTTAAATGCAGGATTTAAACGTGGGGTAAAGAGCTGGGCTGGGGCAGCCTGGGGGAGAGAAGGCTCCTGAAAGAGAGACCTGAGAGCAGCTCCAGGGCCTAAGAGGCTAAAGAAAGCTGAAAGGGGCTTGGGCCAAGAGCCTGGAGGGCCAGGCCAAGGGCAATGGCTTGAACGTGCCCAAAGAGGGGAGCCTGAGCTGAGCTCTGAGGCAGAAGCTGTTCCCTGGGAGGGTGCTGAGGCGCTGGCCCAGGGGGATGGCCCAGAGAAGCTGTGGCTGCCCCATCCCTGGCAGTGCTCAAGGCCAGGTTGGACCCAGGGGCTTGGAGCCAGCTGCTCCAGTGGAAGGGGTCCCTGCCCGTGGCAGGGGCTGGGGCTGAAGGAGCTTTAAGGTCCCTTCCATCACAAACCAGGCTGGGATTCTATGTTTTATGCCCTGGGAGTAGGGCATCACCCAAAGCAGCATCACCAGCAGTGTGGAGGGGAGGTCACTGCTTTTCTTTGCCATCTGTTGTTCTTGCAGGCTTCTTGGACTTGAAGGGTATTTCTTTGAGAGCAAAAGCCCTGTCTTAATCTCCTTTCTAACCAAGTTATCAATTCCGTTTACTTAACAGCATGTGGAATCACCGCGAACAAGTTGTCGATGCAGAGGCAGCTTTGAGTTGTAATGCAGAACAGGAGAGAGTGTCATAGGCAGAGATTAGTGGCTGAGGCCCTGTAAGACCAGAAAGAATGGTGATACTTTCCTTGGTGGTGAGAGGATGAAGAAGCTGAAAACCAGTAGAAAGATCAAATTAGGAGAGAAAACCCCATTCAGAACTGCTTTTTCTTTTGTCCAACCAAGTGAGAACAAGGTAATGAAGTTACAGACTCTTAAACTGAAAGGGATGGGAGCTTGAATCCTGACAAAGTCGGTTTCTCACTTCTTGTAATAAATAGCAATTTGCTGCCCCAGTAAATCAAAGCTGATGTGGCTGAATTTAAAACACTGCCTAACTCTTCCAAAGGGGAGTTCAGAAAGGAACATGGGAGGGAAAAGGAGGCTTCGGTGGTAAGGCAGAATGTGCTTTCCTCCCAGGTGTGGTGGTTTTTCTGTTTCTTTCTTAAAGAATCCAAAGCTTGAAGGATTTGGGTGAGACCATTGAAAATGATAACTCTATCTTAGCATCATCTGAGTGTGCTTTGTGCTGGCTAAAAACCCCTTTAATGTTTGAGGTCTCAGTGAAGGCAATAGCGGCGCTGTGAGTATGAGGTTTCTTCCCTATTGGGATGCTGTCCCTTGTGCCCTCTGCATAGCTCCCATTGAAAGTGATACACAGCATTTCCAAGATGCTGGGAGAACAATTAATAAATTGCATTGAATAGAATTACAGGAGCCCTGCAGCAGAAAAATGGATTACTTACGGCCCTGCCAGCCACCCTCCCGCGGCCGTAACCTCGGAGGAACACTCACTTTACAGTTCACACCACAACCAGGTCGGATCCAGTGTTGAAACAGGATGAAGTACCAAAGGCAGCCGTGAAATAATGTTAGTCTGAGTGAACCCTGATAAAAATCAAGGAAACTCAGAGCTCAGACCCTGAAGCTGGTACAGTGGAGTCTGTATGTGCCAGGGGACCATGTCTCCGAGGTGTTCACCTCGAGATACTCAGGAATAATAAGGTTAAATGAGACAATTATTATTTGTTTTGGGAAGATTAATGATGGATTTGGGCCCTACGCTTTGGGAAATGCATTGAATCGGTAGCCATTGAATCTCTCAGCCACAGCTGTCCATCTTTACGTTGATGCTGATTTTTTTATCTTACCTCCTTTATTAAGCTGCTTAATTTCATATGGGTGAAATGGGTGAATGTAGCTGCCTATAGATAGACTTTGTGTTTTATGATGTGGTTTATGACCTTATGGTTATGGCTCTTCTCTTGATCACAGTGCAGTGTTGGTAACTAAAGATTTACCCTCCTCCATCTCCACCTTTGGGTTTTTTTGCCCTCTTCTATCAGGAATTTGCCTTTGCATTTGTTACTGCTTAGCCCAGTTGCACTGAGTTGTACCTATTTCCTCCAGCATTGAAGGTATGAATCAGCTGAGAAAAAAGATGGAATGTAATGACAGTCCTAGAGGACGTGATGGAGGGGTGATGGTTAAGGTTGGGGTGCTCCAATTGTATTAACTGTTAGGATAGCCCCTCTGGGAATATGGAAGCCACATTATTTGATACACTTACATGCTCTTTTCTGGAGAAGCAGCCCTGTGTTCAGAGGAGACACCAGAGGAGCTGGATTTGTCCCTGTCTAGACTCTCCTAATGAAATGTAGGTGTGATAGCTCATACATGGATTAGCCTTGCAACAATAAACACCATAAATCACAGGTGAGCTGTTAGTGCAGAGGAGGATGCTTGAAGGAGCAACTTGTTCGCAGCCACTAGCTGAGATCATGGTAGGTGCTTTCCAGACACATGTGATGGGCTTGTGTTGCTGGTCATGGACTTCCCTCGTGATGATATTTAATGATGCATGTTCAAGGTTCGGATGGAAATAGCGTTTCCCATCCCCAGCTTTAAACACTGCACACTCAGTACAATGGGTTAACCGATGCTTTTGAGGAATTTAATGACTACTAAAAGCACAACTGCTTGTCTGGGACTTTCCTGACGTGTCTCTGAGCGTGGCAGTGGATTTCTGGAGGCCAAGACTAGCACTTGGAAGGTATTTCCACAGAAAATTGCAAAACTAAATCAGCTCTGCATGCTGGTAGCTCTATTGTGCTGAAATGCGTTGAACCAAAAAGTTCAGTGTTCTTGAAGTCTTTTCTTGTGGTCAGTGCCAGAGATTTCTGATTAATAAAGAAAACAGCACGGCTTCCTCTCTCTGAGGTGCCAGGATTGAGAAAATTAAGCAATAGGGATGAGGAAAGCCTGGAGCCAGAGGACATAATGGTAGCAAAAGGAAGGAGAGTAAGATGTAGAAGTGTGTATCCCTGAGAAACAGCAGGGAGAAAAGTGGTTTGGAAAAGGCAGTGGGAGCCTTCTTGGAGAAGAGTTTGGTTTGATGCCCACTTGAAGATGTGCATTTGATCTGCCAAGCATCTTCTCCAACCCTGATAAATATCTGAACCAGGGGAAACCCTGCTGTCCTGGGAATGGCATCATTAGGAAGCCTGGTTTCAGCAACTCACACTTGTTTGGATTTTCTAGTGTCTAATAGGTCATGAGCATTTTTTTGGTATGGTCTTGTCTTGTTTAGCTGGCCATCTGCTTTGAGTCAACAGGGAAGGTAATTGTCCCAAGGAGTTGTAGAGTCTCCATCTCTGGAGATACCTAAAACCCAACTGATGATCATAGAATCCCAGAGTGGTTTGGGATGGAAGGGACCTTAAAGCTCCTCCAGCTCCAACCTCTGCCCCGGGCAGGGACCCCTGCCACTGGAGCAGCTTGCTCCAAGCCCCTGTGTCCAACCTGGCCTTGAGCACTGCCAGGGATGGGGCAGCCACAGCTTCTCTGGGCCATCACCCTGTTCCAATGCTTTACTGTCATGATGTTCTGAGCAAGTCACTCCAGCTCCCATGCCTTGAGCAGCAGCCAAGTGGTCTTCAGAGATCCCTCCAGCCCCAGCTACTCTGTGGGTCTCCATGTTCTTCATGCAAACGGTTCAAAGCTGCAGCAGAGGAGCTTTAGAGCAGACATTAGGAAGCATTTCTGTATCAAGAGGGTGGTCAAGCACTGGGACAGCTTTCCTAGAGACATGATTGATGCCCCAAGCATGTTGGTATTGAGGGAGCATTTGATGATCTCTGAAGGGGTTAGGCAGTTGGACTAGATGATCATTTTAGGTCCCTTCCATTTGAAATAGTGTTCTATTCTATGTTGGCAGCTGTGAAGTCACTACTTACCAGTTTGTGTTTTAGGGAGGTTAAGGAGGGCTTAAGGATTGACTCTCGTAAGTATTAAATTGAATGAAGAATAACCATATAAGCCTCTTTTGCTAGAGGAGCCCATCTGTAAAGGAAGAAGTTGGAAAGGTGGAAGTGAAAAGCAGAGTGGCTTATCCAACAGATCCACATTTCATGCATTGTCAGCAGGAGAGTCAATCTTGGGGTCAGCACTTGGGGGATGAGGGGAAGAGGTTGAGAAGAGCATGGTGGATGCGCAAGCAGCCGATGCCCCAAGCTCTGCGTGATGGAGGGGGGTAATTAACTTGAGTGAGAGCAAAGTTGTACCCAAAGGCATTTTGATGTTGTGCAGACATCTACATAAGGATATCTATGTCTTCTGCCCGTCCCGTATCCCTGCCAACTAAATCCGATCACCCTCAGCTCGAGTCCTTTTTCTCTTTACAAACGTAGTTCGATAATGAACTAGAAACACATGGGTTGGGTGGTTTTTTCCTCCCAAATACCATGTTAATTTAGAAAAGGCCTTTTTCATTAGACATTATATACACAAGGGCTACAGATTACAAATGCAGAAAATTAAACTGTAAACTCTACAGTGAGGCCTTGGGGGGGAGAGTAATGAGAGACGTGAGCCCTCCCCTTTGCCCAGCCTCCACTGGGATGCTCACGTGGAGGCAGGCTGGGGAAGACGAGCTCCCTTCAAACTCCAGAAACCACGAAGGACGGGTCAGATCCTTCTTGCCTTTACATTATACTCAGAACTCCAGGCCTGCTCCATTTCGCAGCGTTAAATGGCTTTTGTGCATAGATTTGGGATGAATTTGGGATTTTGCTTCGGTTTTCTTTCTTCTTTGCTGCTGCTTCCAAGTAAGTTATTACCAAAAGAAACATAGGCAGTTCGTCCCATTTCTAATCCTAGATCTTAATTAATATTAATTATTGCAATAAATCTGGCTCATTGAATCCCTTCAGTGGCTGAAGTCCGTGACTGTGGCTGTGGCAGCATCCTTCTCAGTTCTCTTAATAAAATATTTGCTGCTTCATTAAGCCCCCAGGGAACTGCATGTGGTTCCTCTCCCATTACATGTGGTGTGCACCCGTCCTCCCAGCACACACTCTATAATCTTGCCTCATCTCCTTTTTTCTTAAAATCCTGAGCTGAAAATGCTTCTGTGCCCTTCGTTTCTTTGTTCTCCCACAGTTGTAGCTTCTCTCCATCCTGAACCCCTTCTTTTCTATTTTGTGGTGCCTCTTGGCAAGAAGGATGCTGTATTATGTGTAGGCTTGCCCGGGACATGTATACCTCAGGTCTGGAGATAGGCTGAGAGAGCTGGACCGGTTCAGCCTGGAGAAGAGAGGGTTTCATATGGGGAGACGTTAGAGCAGCTCCAGGGCCTAAGAGGCTAAAGAAAGCTGAAAGGGGCTTGGGCCAAGGGCCTGTAGGGCCAGGCCAAGGGCAATGGCTTGAACCTGCCCAAAGAGGGGAGCCTGAGCTGAGCTCTGAGGCAGAAGCTGTTCCCTGGGAGGGTGCTGAGGCGCTGGCCCAGGGGGATGGCCCAGAGAAGCTGTGGCTGCCCCATCCCTGGCAGTGCTCAAGGCCAGGTTGGAC
>NDXB01005177.1:0-11732 GCA_002631895.1 Agapornis roseicollis
GAGGGGCAGGATCACCTCCTTCAACCTGCTGGTCACGCTTCTTTTGATGCAGCCCAGGATATGCTTGGCTTTCTGGGCTGAGAGAGCACACTGAAGCTGGCCCATGTTCCTTTTTTCATCAACCAGCACTCCCAAGTCCTTCTCTGCAGGGCTGCTCTGAATCTCTTCAAATCATCCCCTTTTTGCCCATGTGCCTTAGCATAATTTTTAGCAAGGATTCTATCAATACAAACAATGTTATCGATACTATTTCAGGCAAATACTGTCAAAAATAATAGGGCAGAACTTGTTAATATTTGTGAATAATGACTGATTTATATTCTTTTTCAAAGAACACATGTATGTGTAGCCACATTCAGTTGTTATAAAGACTTGGACAAAGTTATAAAACTGTAAGTTTGATTTCTCCTTAACTGCAGTATTTTATCATCTCCATATTTATTAATGTTGTGTTATCCATCACCATAAAAGCCACATAGAAACTTGTATTATGGAATAAATACCTGGAAGATTGTCTTAGACAAACACTTCCACATTAACACGTCAGAGAAAATTTAAGTATGGAAGTATGAATATAAGAACCTTAAATAAATTTAAAAGCAAACTGCAACGGTATTTTAAGTGTAGAATTACAAAAATAAGGCTTTTGACAACTTCAGACATCACTTTAAATGTGAATTTTCTCAATATTTGATGAAGTTAAAAGTGGAAGTCTAAATTTCAGGCACTGGTGGCCTAAACTATGAAGAATTACTGAACTCTTGTTAATGTCTTAATTTTAACATCCTAGGAAAATCAACTTTGATGTTCATTACTCCATCTGACTCACATCCATGACCTGTTCCTGAAGCTTTGGTACAGTAGCCACATTTTTGACTGGCAGACTATTTTAAGCCTTCATCATCTATTTAACCAGAGATGGAGTGCATAATGATTTTGTTCTTTCCTTCTTCATAAAAGCACAAGAATCCAAAGCAAAAACAGGTGCAGTTTTGCTGGCATCAGGCATTGTGCTATTTTTTTTACCAAGCTTCTGATTTTGCAAGGACAGATCATGAAATATTAGAACAAATGTATCACTATTCCATTGCATGCATGAGAAAATCCTTCCATATTTAGGTACCCTACAATTGCTGAAAGATCAAAATAGAGTGGCAATGAAAAGTGGTCATGGAAGTAGTTGAATCAAAGCTACATGAACAAGCATTTGGGAAGTGACATTCAGTCAAAGAACAACGGAGATCCCTTGCTGTTTAAAACTCAAACAAAACTCTTAAAGTAGTCTTTGTTTAAAAACAAATTGATCTATCTGTTACTATTGAAAAGATCTTTCTAAGCTGTGTAGATGTTTGTTTCTCAAGAATATTCACAGAACAGTGAATTATAGTGTTAGTACTATTTTTGCCTTCTTTCTGAATGTATTTCCATGAAAACAATTTAATTTTTGTCCCAGACACTCATCTGCTGCTGTCATTTGAACCCTTTCTAAAGCCAGAACCTCTGTAACATCACAGGTTCCTTGAGTGGATGAGTATACATCAGATATCAGGAGGAATGAAAGGTGTTCGCAGCAAAAGCTTTTAGGCTTATACAGCTGTACCCAGAAATGATTTCACACTGTTTAGCCAGCAAACATTGATCTTGAGCCTGGAAATAAAATGGAGTGGTAGAGATGATGGTCTCTGTTGCAATCACCCATATTTTAGGTTTAATCATCCAGGTGACGTGGCAGTACTTGGCCTTCTTTTTATTTAACAGTTCTCTATATTTCCCTCTTCTTCCCCTTTCCCTTCCCTCAAACACGAGATAGGAGTAGAAGCCTGACTCCTCTGAAGAAGATTTAGACAGGGTTAAGTCCTGATTCTCACCCTCAAACATTGGTTCAAGCACATAGAAATCAACACACTGATCTTAAGCCCTAGCATTCAGACAAAATCTGACATTCCTACATTTGGCACAGAGCTGCCCATGGAGTTTATAGATTTTTGACATTGTACTTATATAAGCATTATGGGGGAGAAGAAGAGGTCCAATCAAGTTCCAAATGGTGCAGCAAAACTTCTGTTGCAGCATTCACTAAACTCACAACCAGCCCTCCGTTACAGAAAAAAGCAGCCACAAACCACTCTCTTTAATGCTAAGGCTCATAGTCTCACTGCAGGTGCACTGAGAAGTTTACCAGTAATGGCCTATTAAAGACCAATTCATATTTAAAAAACAACACAGAAAAAACCCACAGTGATTTGACAAGCATTGGCTATGTCACAAATCAACTTCTTCAGTATTGTCAGCTAAAAGGATTTATGCAGGACTCATGCTCAGACCTTAACAATTCCTTTTGTTTGCTTGTTTTCACAGCTCTCTGCTGGACTCAATATTGCAGAAGGTCCTCTTTTATGATTTTCGAGTTCTTTGGTTGTCCTGGCTCAGAAGTAAAACTTGAAAAATGCAGAGTTCTATCCTGCAGGCTCAAAATCCTCTCAAGCCAAACAGAAGGGATCCCAGTTGAAGTTTCAGAAGAATTTCAAATCCGTCTTTCAATAATTTACATGTTGATTCTTGATTTTGAATACGTCAAGATTCTATTTTTACATAGATAGTAGAGTTATGTAATCATTTCCAACAGTAATATAACTAAACATTATGTAATTCATTGCTAAACCTCTACCCAGAAAGTGTCAGCACAATGTTGGAAAGCCATGAAATTCAGCTCTCCTCAAGGAAACTGATGTGATGTCGTTCATTGTTCACTGAAGCCTCTTGGGTGAGATAAAACTAGACCTCTTTTGTAGGCATTTCAGCAGTCCTTCCTACAATGACAGTAGTTTTTTTAGGTTGAGCTTTCAGCACTTCCATGTGCCCTGCTAATGTCACTGAGCTTGATAGAAATCTTAACTATTGTTTCAGAGGACCAGAGCTAAAATGATGTAGAAAATATTTGAAAACAGACTCTCAATTCTTCTCCAAAGCCAGAATTTTTGCAAGACGTCAGTGAAATGAAAGTTTCTTGCATAGCTTTGCACATTATTTATTTAAATTAATGCCTGTTGCATGAATGCTGTGCTTTACACTAGATGTGTATCTCTAATTGTCATGGTTTAAACCCAGCCACGCAGCTCGTTCACTCACTCAACCCCCCTTTCTTGTCCTCCCCCTGCTCCCAGAGGGATGAGGGGGAGAATCAAAAGAATACAACTCCCACAGGCTGAGATAAGAACAGGTTAGTAACTAAGGTATAACACAAATAACTACTGCTACCACCAATAATAACAATGATAAAGGAAATAACAAGGGAAGAGAATACAGCATCTCACCAACCACCGACAGATAACTCACCCCACCCTGCCTGACTGAGCACCGACCAATATCCCCTCCAACTCCCCCAGAGCACTAGCCCTTCCAGTTAACTCTGAGTTACATCCTGGGCATGACGTGCTGTGGTATGGAATACCTCTTTGGTCAGTTTGGGTAAGGTGTCCTGCCCCTGCTTCCTCCCAGCCTCCCCTCCTCCTTGTCAGAGCATGAGGCTCACAAAGTCCTTGGTCAAACTAAACATTTGAGCACTAACTGAAAACATTGCTGTTATCAGTTCTGTTCCCAGGCCAAAAGTCAAAAACGTAGTGCTAGCACTAGCTACTAAGAAGAATTAAAAATGACTGCTACTGTGTTGTGGTTTAAACCCAGTTTCTACTCCCTCCCCCTCTTTCTTTCCTCCCCCTCTCCTTCCTCCCCACTCCTGGAGGGATGGGGAGGAGAATTGAAGGAATGCAACTCCCACGGATTGAGATAACAACAGTCCAGTAACTAAGGTATAACACAAATCACTACTGCTACCACCAATAATAATAATGATAAAGGAAATAACAAGGGAAGAGGGTACGATACCACCCGCCGAAAACGAGCCTGACTGGGAAGTTAAGTGTCCTTCTGGGTAACTCTCAGTTACATCCTGGGCATGACGTGCTATGGTATGGAATACCTCTTGGGTCAGTTTGGGTCAGGTGTCCTGTCCCTGCTTCCTCCTGGCCTCCCCTCCTCCTTGTCAGAGCATGAGGCTCACAAAATCCTTGGTCAGAATAAACATTACTTAGCAACAACTAAAAACATCGGTGTTATCAGTTTTGTTCCTAGGTTAAGTCAAAACACAGTGCTGCACCAGCTACTAAGGAGGAGAAAAACTGACTGCTATTGCTGAACCCAGGACATACTGCTAAACCCAGGACACTGATATATGTTCTCCTGTGCATTCTGCATTATCATTTACACCTGTACATCAAAGATGTAAAATAAACTGTCTGATAAGATATTTTGGGTGGGTTCAGTGAAGCTAAACTCAGCAGAAGTGTGACTTACTCATTACATCAGCAGCAAAAGCTGATATCAGATAAACTGAGTGACAAAGTGTTGGCCATCCTGGCTGGAGTGAAAAGCAGATTCCTGATTTTCTTGTCAGCATTTCACATATCATTCTGTGAGCAAGGGAAATAATGAAGTATAATTCTTGTCACATTAACCTTAACTCACCACGTTTGACTGAAATTGGACAGTAGATTAAAAGGCTTTGGGCCTGGGAGTGCAGGATACTTAGTGGTAGGCAAATACAATGAGAATATATAAGTAATTGTCTACTTAGGAACTTTGGCTAAGAATATCTTGGTACAACAGTATTTGCTGTTCAAACACAAAAACACTTTTTTAATTCAAGGTGTTACTGATAACTTCTCAATGCACCACTTTGCTAATTATTGAAATATCTGTGTTCACTAAACCACGAAACGGGGTATCATCCAATCTACTCACACATGAGAGCTCTTCTGAAAGTAGATCTGTTCTAGTGCAAGTCTGATTCTTTTTTAGTGAACATCTTCTATTATTAGCTACATGTTAATTTTTCTGGAAGAAAACTTTTTTTGTTAGGAATATTGACATCTGATTTTCTTCTTTTTTCTTTCCTTTTTCCTTTTCCTTTTCCTTTTCCCTTTTCCTTTTTCCCTTTTCTTTTCCTTTTCTTTTCCCTTTCCCTTTTCCTTTCCCTTTTTATTTTTCCTTTTTTCTTATTTTTCTTATTTTTCTTTCAAATAAATTCAAAAACAAGTAGGTAATTTCTATGTTTGCATTCCTCTTCAATAACCTGCTGACATATTTTTGTAGAGCAGTGCTTATAGCAAATCAGGACTTCTTAAAGTGTGTGAAAATACCAGACACTAAAATTTACCTGTGAAATTTTGCATTCAACTATCATCATTTTACTTTGAATATTTTGATATCCAGAGATTATATTTTATGCTTACTGAAGAAAGAATTGACAGAGTGAGGAGTAGACTAATGCTTTCAAAAACGTAATTGGTCCAAATATGTACACTTTTTCCTACTATTAGTCAACAGTAGACTAACAAATACCAGTAAAAGAAGTACCTAGATGCAATTGCTAGAATTGCATTTTGTTGTAGAATTAAAAAGAAAATAGACATGTTAGAATAGTCTTATAACACTTTTTGTAGTCCTGTCAAAAATTAAGCAATTACTGTCACATAGGAACTAAGAATACTAAAATATTTTGAGAGATGAAATTGACAGAAATGGAGAAACTCTTTCATATACTTACAAAATACACTGTATGCCACAGAAGAAAATGTCTTCTAGTTAGCTCTGCAAAATGCTGTCCCATGGAGAATCTCTCCAAACTTGCAGCATTTGTTTTTCTCCAGAAAAACTGGAATTACAGACTTGCTACAGTTTTCCATAACCTGCTGTGTGTGCTTCCAGTCCCATTTCTCACTTTCAAAGAGGTAACTGTGCCTCTGCTCTGGGGCAGGCATGTCCCAGCCTAGCCCTAAGCTGGGCAAAGGTCTTCAGTTTCAGGCTTTAGCAAGGTTTTTCTAGATCAGTCACAGAGAGTTTGCTTAAGTGACTTCTCAACTTTTAGCTTTCATTTAGTGCTCTTTCTGTGATCTAAGGGCATGTTTTCAAAGCTACTGAGGTACCTTTAATTGAGTTGCAAGTGACTGCTCACTGAAGTGCCTGTTTCTTAGCTCAGCTGAGATACTTTCCTCAAAATCTTCATTCACTGATTCTGCAAGAGGCTGTGTTTCCTCCGTATTTGAATAATAGATAAGCACATGAGCAATTGTCTGCTGATGTAGGAGTGCAGTAGGAAAGAAAACTCTGCTATAAATCACACTAATGAATACACACAAATTTTACACATACAGAAGACACATTTTCATAAGGAAAACAATGCGTACTAAATGAGGCTATTTGCTTATGTTTACTTTACAAACAGAATGCCATATAAATCATTTTACCCTGCACTGGTCTTCCTCAATCTTCTTCCTCTGTCCCCATCCTTCCTCCAAAGTGAAATCTATTTTGCTGTCAGGTTTCAGCTTCTTTGATTGTGTCCAGGAAACTTAGTAGCCAGCCGATGAGCTGAGGGCCTATCCTGCTAACATCTAAGAATTACAAGCATCTCTGACACACCTACACATTTAGACATATCTACACATTCCTAAGTACCTTCACTTAGGCAGTGTGAAAGCAATAGCCACTCAGTGCTGGTTTGTGAGTTAAACTCAGCAAGTATATAGGTAAGATGGAAGCACTGCATTATGTAAGCACAAAACACCTACAGGGCATTCATAATTACATAAACTGGAAAAATTGTTTAAGAAATATATAGAAAACTGAAATCATACAAAGTCTAAGCTACTGTTCCAAATATAATATGGTTTTGTGTCATCTTAAACAATCTCATGGAGTTCACTTTCATTTGAATATGAACTAAGATAACCAGTTTATCGGAGAAGTGGCAAAGTTTACCAAGGTAAGACTCAAGTGACTCTGAGTGACTAACAGCTGGATACAAAAGGCAGTACTTTCCACTGGCAGATAGGACTTCACAGCAAGCAAGGTATCAAAGTAAATTTCTACTACATTCAGAAACTGAAACCTATCATTGTATCTTCCATGAGTTTCATGCATTTATGTCAGTACTGAGTTTACCTCTCTCTTTCTCTTTTTAAAAGAGACAAGTTATATTTCTACCCAGAAAGTACAATTGCACAAATGGACAGTTCTGAAGACATTGAAATGCCTTCATTTCTTTGCAGCTATACCTCTACATACGCTCAGAAATGTGAGGTTTCCTGACTTGAGTACAGTCCTGCAGCAGAACAATGAACCTCAAATAAATTCATTTGCCATTATATCATCTTCCTCCTTCCGGCATTCATTCCAGATGTCCTGACTTCTTCATTTATTTGCCAAGCCAGTGGGTTTCAACCAGGACATCTCTGATGTGTGGAAGAAACAGACAAAGGGATTCTCAGAAAGCAGCTAAGGAAATCCAGCCTGCTGCTGGTCTGCCTGTTCACTATACAAGGATGCAGATCCCCATTGGAAGGCTGTAAAAGACTAAAAATTACTAATCTAAGTTCATAAAATTTCATTATTGCACATAAATTGGCACTGGTGTTCTTTAAGCATGAGAAATGCTCCACAAAATGAACCATCCCATTCTTTTCTCAGTTTGTCTTTGGTGGGTGCGCCTCAGTGAGTTCATTGCTGAAATCCTGATAATAGCTGGAAAAGGCAAACACAGTTAACTGAAGATTGTACTGTGCTGGTCTAACCAGCAAGAGGTCACTGAACTTTGAACAGACAGTATTTTTGAGGAGATGCAATTAAGAAACCAATTACATGCAATGAATGATAGCACAGGAGTAACAACTTAAATGTAAAACATGGCTTTTTATTACTGGCAAGGCTTCTATCCTCTTTCATTTCAGAAAGATGGACTTGGCTTAGACACAATATGGATGCAAGTATTCATTACAATTTTTGATGGATTTGAAAAGCATCAGCTGAAGGTCCTTCACACTCACACAGCAATATTAATTGGATTCAACTGAGAGCTTCAGAATAGATAATATTAAACTATTTGACAAGTGTTCCTTCTAGGGACCTACTATTGCATTTGTCTTAATTATTAATGCAAAAACTGTACAGAAGGAGAATATATCTTTTATTAAGACCAACTATAAGGTAACTGGGAATTCGTCAGTAGTTTCATATTAACTTCAGAAAGGAAATAATGAACAGAAAATAATTTTAAAGGAAAATCTACCTTTCCTCATACAATTCTTCCATCACCAGAACTATTCGTGTTTTCTCTGTGTAACACAAAGAGGTTCGTATCTGTTATAAAAAGACAGGTGTACATGGGTTGTGGATGACAAACAAACTACACAACCTAGCACTAACAAAAAGCACATTTTTTTCAATAGTTCAGTATATCCCATAAACAGTCAGCTGCATTTTCTTGTTACATATCTGGGGGAGAGAAAACAATTTTAACACAATGGAAAGGACTATGCTTAGGAAATGCAAAGTATTTTCCAGTAACACCGTTCACAAGACTCAGTTGTGCTTCTCATGTTTTTCAGATTTTTATCCTTTAGAGCATCAATACTACAGAACAGAAGAACTTCACATTCACTTTAACCATTAAGTGTCCTCAGTGTTAAGACAGGCTCCTCAGCTTCCTACTATGCAAGTAGAAAATTAGATACTTCAGAAATCAGCTGCTAGAAAGAGTGGCTTAAGTGAGGCAAGAGGAAAAGCCCATGCAAAGCAACTGTGAGATGAGACAGAGCTCACTGCGGTATACTGAAACATTTTAATGTGTGACAGCATCTAAGCTCCTCAGAAGGGGCTTTGCAAATTCATATGCTAAAATCTTGCATAAGTTGCAGACACAAAAGAAACATCAGGAACAGGTGAAAGTGATCCAACCCACAGCACAAGTTTAAACTGGATAAAAAATGTTAACTTCCATATTTAGAAGAATATCCCCAAGAACCTTAAATTACGAAAATAACATAGTAATAACTAGTTTTCCTTAGAAAATATTTGTTAGCTGCCATTCTGTCTAGTGTTGATTTCAGGTTTTTAGTGAGATGGGCATATACCTTTCAAAATAGGGCCTAAATTGTTTTGTAATTCTGCAGGAAAACCTTCTTGTTAGTGCCTTTTTGGATTAGTTGAATTGTTTTCTTGGATAAGATTAATTCTCTGCAAAATTGATTCTAATGAATGACTTGCCATATGCCAATTTGTGTATCTGTTCCTATAACAAGAGGTTTTGAGATGCCAGAGAAATAGAGAAAAAAGTAAAGCCAATACAGACTTACTAGATTTTATAATCATGTACTTTCAGCTTTCCAAGGAGAAATTGATCATTTTATGCCATTGTAGCCTAAGGCAAAAACTTGTAAACCCAGATATGTGAGGCTAAGCTGCTAAATGTGTATCTATTCTCCTGCACAAAAGAAGTTTCATTTTCACCTTCACCTTCCAGCTTTAGAAGGTCACTTATTGCTCTATTTAGCTCATACTTTATCAGAGTCAATTAACAATTTATGGCACTTAGCATACCTTTTTTAATATAAGTGAGGCTATGCTAAATTTCAGTGCTTAGAACAGGTTACCAAATATACATTAAAGATTAGGCTCAACCTATCAAAACACATCTTAGCCTTAAAAAAATAGTATTTTCTATATTCAGGCTTTTTATGCTGGGTTGGTTTTGGTTTTTTTTCAGTAGAATGCATCTTTGGGTCAGGTGCAACTTCTCTTTCAGCAAATTTACACTCATTCAAATGAACATCTGGCTAGTTTGTAAAGTCTATATATAAGTGTAATTTTATGTTACAGTTCTGACACGTATAATGTATTAGTACTAAAAATAAATATTTCTTTTCTTTTTTAAAAAAAATCTGATAACTTGGTAGTGGTAAAACTTGCTGCAACAAAGAAATGAAGCACAGACCTGTTTAGAGATTTGGCACAAAGTAAAAAAGAAGTCTCACAGGGTCATTGAAATTATATTTTCATGAGTCCAACGGGAGTTTTTCATAGATAAGCACAGATGAATACATCCCCTGAACCCTGTATACCTCTAGAAGTGTTCCCCTTGATTATGCTTTGATAATATTTCCACTATAATTACCACTTGTGGAGTGACCTGTTCTTGATTAGTTAGAAAATCTGTAATTCACACCTGGACTTAACCCATGCTACACAAAATGTAGAGAAATCCAACACAGTGTTAAACATCAAAGGGAATTGCCCACTGGTACTGAATTAACACAGTTTCATCATGCTAAACTCTTCCCCTTTGGTATATACAATATGTGATAATTCCTTGAGCTGTGACTCAGGTTACCTGTGACTACTGGTAGGCTGCACATGGAAGTTTTCAAAACTAAAAGTCACAACTCAGAAATGACCCTTTTCTGATATAAATAGATTTCAGGTAAAACCTCATTTAACATCCTGACCCTCCTGCCACTTAAAGCAGCTTTGAAAGTCTTTGCACACACCAGCAATGCACAAGGGTGTTTGGTCTGTGCATTGCTTCAAGAATAGCCATGGTTATGGGATGAGTTACTCATTTCCTAAGGTCTCTGGGAGTGAAAGTGTTTATTTATTTGGATGATATCTTTATTGCTTCAGAGTCATAAGCGTACCCCAAACTGCCTATTTCTGCCACAGTCCATCTGTTTAGGACTCTAAGGAGTTTATTAAGTATAGAAAAATCTATATGACCCTTTCTTCTAGCTCTGGGCTGCTGGGATTCACAGCGGATGTGTGAATGTTCACTTCTCAGAGAGAGAAGCCATTAGCAGTGCATGCTGTTCCACTGCTTCACTCACCAAGGTTGTTTCCATATTTAGGAGAGTTCATGAGGTTGCCAGAAACCCTGCTCCCTTCTGCTGTTATGACCCTACTTGTTTTAACAGTTGAGAGGGAAAAGGAGATCTGAGAGAACAACTCTCATCACAGGCACCTTTATCAGAAGAGGGAAATCCATGAGTGTCCTGCATGCCCCAGAGATCCTGCATCAGCATCAGGTAGCAAAATTTAAATTTCTTACCAAGCAGGTTTTGCAGTTTTGTAGGGCTGCATTGTCCCAGCTCATGGAAAAGGCGGTGTTTTCCCAGGAGTGACCTGTCTGCATTGCCACATAAATATACCTGAAGTAGTATGCCTATGTACTTATACTAACTGGAGATTTAGCTAAACCCTATTTAAGCACTGTTTTTTTCCCCTGTTCCTGCAATATGTGAGCTCTGTTAAACTGAAGGAGGTACCTGCAGCTACCACTGCGGGATAGAGAGTATCCAAACACCAAGGAACTGAGTACCTCAAACAATAGGGCTGATATTGTTCTTTGTCTTTGGAGATTAAAGGCTAATCTCTTCCTGAAGATCAGGACAAAATTGACACTGCAAGATTGTTTCTCCCTCTCTTTTCAGTTAATTGGGAAAACTATTATGGAGTGACACCTGAGACTGGGTGTATTCTAGTATACAAACAAGTTAATGGGAAGAATACCGTTTGTAATTACATTTTCCTCATTTCCAAGTTTTATTAAAGCACAAGCATGTATTAGCCTCTAAATAACAAGAGCTGTGCATTTGCAATAGGAAATGAAATTATGAATCTTGCATAATGGAGGAATGCAATATAAGTGTAAGTAACATAAACAGTGTTCATTTAAAGCCACAATAATAGTAATATTAAACCTGAATGGAATTCTTATCTGAAACTCTTAAGGAAGACAAAAAAAAAAAAAAAAAAAAAAAAAAAACCAAAAAAAAAAAAAAAAAAACACAAAAAAAAAAAAAAAAAAAAAAAAAAAAAAAAACAAAAAAAAAAAAAAAAAAAAA
>NDXB01005177.1:13481-34363 GCA_002631895.1 Agapornis roseicollis
TTTTTTTTTTTTTTTTTTTTTTTTTTGAGTTGTTGTCTTAAGCAAGACATTTTGTTACTCTGTTGAACTGTGCAAGAAAGAGATCTGATAGCAGGGTTATTAGCCCAGATTCCAGACTTGAATTTCTTGTCCCAAGAATTACCTTGGACTTCAGCAGGAACTTCAGTTCTTTCAAAAGATACCAGTGCCAGGAAACAATGTCTTCTCTTCTGTCTTTCCTAAGTGTTCCAATTCAAAAGGAAAACATCAACAATTTATGCATATGCCAGTGCGTAAAGGTGATTTATGAGATCCATTTATCATACAATAAACTATGTATGTGTACCCTCAGGACTAGGATGCAGGTTGTTTGGTGTGTACCCAGCAATGCCTTGAATAGCCAGTGCCTATTCACAGTAAAATGCCTTGAATTATGCTAACAAATCTTGAAAATGTGCATTCTTAGCTATAAGAGTGGTCATATGATAATTTAAGAGAATGATGTGGCACTAGTCTACTGTGTTGGATGGTTTACAACTTAAACATCCTTCAGATACATATATCCTTAATTGCAAGCAGAAGTCAGTGGAGGGCTTATGCACATACACATTTGTGGAAATTAGAATAAGAACTAGAGAAATACAATATTTGAGGGACACTTGTTTTCTGTGGATTGGGAAAGAAGTCATCTGTTTCTTTATTGCCCATTGGTTCAGTGTTGGGCAACCATATGAAATTGTCTGCCCCACCAAAGGCCTATGCAGACATTCTTAGTGAAAGAAGCTGCAAAGATGGTTTTGATGAAGATGGGCTCCTACAGCAGATCCTGAAACAAGGGATGGGAAACCACCCCCTGCGACACTTTGGAAGTAGCCCCTCAACATCCAACAGCTGATGAAAGAGCTGGCCTGGGACTATGGCTTGGTTTTGTTACAGCAAATAAATTCCAGACAGGAATTGGACTTGTAAGAAAAAAAAATGGAGAAAACGTAGCAGTCACCTTCTGTGCAAGCAGAGGCAGCTGAGTCCAGGTATGTTTTTAAAGTATCACGCACACAGAGAGAAGCCATCTATCAACACCTCACCAAGGTGGATCAGCACTTCAGCAAAAGCTCACTTGCCTTTTACTTGCATGCAAATCAGCAAAACTGTGGCAGATCGCAGCAGATGCTAACCCAATTCATGGCCTTTGCCTGAGGATTTTCTTGGGTTTTGAGCTGTCAGATGTCAAACCTCACACTTGGGAATGCCTGCTACTATGCTGTTACCAGACAAGCAAACCATCCATCTCCAGCATAGTCCCTGGCTTCTCTCCAACTCCACAATCCTAGGATAAATTTTTTATCTCCCCCTTAATCTTACAACTAGGGTTGCAAGATCAGGAGGAGGCCAAAGCATGGGCATGATGGTTTTGGGGAAATCCCATGTTGTTGACAATTCCACCACTGCAGAACCAGATGAATGGAAATATGAAAGAAGTAGCCAATCAAAACCAGACTGGCAAAAATGTCCTACTAAACATTTTTGGACGATGATTTCTACCATGAAGCTTCCTTTTAGTGCATGAAAGATACACCCTGGCCTCAATGAAAGTTACCTGTGTACTCTGTTAATCTAATAGCCATATCAGATAATTAAGACAAGGTACTCCAAAGCTTTATGACATTTTAATTGTGAAAGAATTACTGTACTCCAGTTCATGAATCCTTTAAAACATTAGTAGCTCAGTCATTTTTCTGCAAAATGGGGACTCATAAGTTACATTTAGTTGTTTTTATGGCTTTTATAAAAAAGGACCAAAAAAGTTTCAGTAATAACTAAAAGGAGACAATGAAGAACAGTGACCTCTTGGTCTCATGGAATGGTCCTGTAGGGCAGCTTACAGTGAATTTTTATGGCCTCATAAACCTTATAAAGGTAGTTTATAAAAGAATGCTGACAACACCTTAACTCTGACAACAGTAATATGGTATAAATTTTGTTTGCCAGTTAATCTCCTGGTACAGTAACCTGAGCTACCCTAGGAAATTTCAAATCTCTTGGGAAAAGGGAAGTGAAAGGGGTAGGGGGTTGTTTTCTCTCATACATATAGAAAGATAGTAAATTGAATTCATATTGGGAGTGATTTCATGAGCTCTTTAGAGCATGTTAAAACAATTGTGCACATATGCGACTTTAGTATGCCTTATTCCATTTCTTAGAATGAGTTGGGTCAACCAGAACCAACTCTCACGGAAGTCTGCTGACTCTCTGGGGCCTAAGTAAGGGATTTCACCAGAAAACTCACTCGTTTGGTTACTATCCTTTACTGGTCTTTCAAGTGGGCAGTGAGGAAGTACTCTCTCCAAGAAGCCTGAGAGGACTCAAGAAGGACTTCAGGGCCTTGGGGTCACCAGTTCAGGGCTCAGGAGCCCAAGTAATTTTCTCATCTCTCCTGACAGTCACAAGCAATGATGATGAAAGCATCAGAAAAGTCATGCAGATCAATTGCTGACTCTGGGACTGGTGTCACAGTCAGAATTCTGGGGGGTTTGACCACGGGTCAGTTTACATGGCACCAGGCCTGCTGGAGGCACACAGGGTGTTCCTGTCCCCAAAAGGGGAAAGGTTCCTGGCTCAGCAGTTAGCAGGGCTCACAGAGAGGGCTTTAAAGTAGGTTCAAAGTGTGAAGGGGATAAAACCTGGCTTGCTAAAAATTGGTTAGGAGGTGTCATGCCAATGTGGAGTCCAGATCCACAGGGCAATTTAAATGCCTCTATGCCAATGCTCAGAGTATGGGTAACAAATAGGAGGATGGAAGCCATTGTGCAGCAGGAAAACCATGACATAACCATCATCACAGAAATGTGGTGGAATGATTCACGTGATTGGAGTGCTGTAATGGATGGTTACAGGCTCTTCAGAAGGGATAGGCAAGGAAAAAGAGGTGGTAGGATTGTGTTGCATTTCAGGAAGTGCATCAACTTCTTTGAACTTAATGTTGTATGAAAGCTGCATGTCTCTGGGTAACGATCAGGATGAAGGCCAACCAGGCACATATTCTGATAGGAGTCTGTTATAGACTGCCCAACCAGGATGAAGTTACTGGTGGAGCATTCTTCAAACATCTAGGAGAAGTATTACAATTGCTAGCCCTTCTTCTCAGCCTACCACATGTCTGCTGGAAGTACAATACAGCAGAGAGAAAACAGTCCAGCAGGACTGATCTTGGAGGGCTTGGAAGATAACTTCCTGACCCAACTGGTGCATGAGCCAACTCGGGGAGATGCCTAGCTAGATTTGCTGTTCATAAACAGAGAAGGACTGTGGGTGATGTGATGGTTGGAGACCATCTTGGGCAAAGCTATAATAGAATGATAGAATTTTCGACCCTTGGAGCAATCAGGAGGAAGGTCAGGAAAACCTCTACCTTAGACTTTTGGCAGGCTCACTTCAGGCTGTTAAAGACACTGATTGAGAAACAATATTTCTCAAATTTGGGAAACAATATTGACAGACAAAGGGGTCTAGGAAGGTTGGACATTCTTCAAGAATGAAATCTTTAAGGCACAGGAGCAGGCAGATCCCATGTGTCAAAAGTCAAACCAGCAGAAAAGAAGACCAGTCAGACAGATGAGGCCCTCAGTGATATGGTTTAGTGGTGGTCTTGGCAGTGCTGTGGTAATGGTTGGACTCAATAATCTTAAATGTCTTTTCCAGCCTGGTTGATTCTATGATTGTGTGATTCTACCCCTGCATTTTATCATGTTACTACACTACATAGGCTCATGCAGACATGGCTCTTTCACCTCTCCCTTCTAATTTCTGTTCTTCTCGTGGATCTCTCATATGCCAAATTCACCCAAACTAAGCTTTTCCATGTAGTGTGGGTTTCTGACTGACAGTGCCTTGCTCTTTCTTGCAAGTCCTCAGCCTCAACATACATCCATAATTCTCATTGCTGTGTGTTTGAAACGCAGGTTTCTCATTTCTGTGCTGCACCAAGAGCTGATGAGCAGCACTACCAATAGCTAAGATGCACCAGGGCAGTATCTCCTGCAGCCACTATGCCTCAACCTGAAAGTAGCACCTCTTTGACACATAAAATAGGTTTTCTGACTAACCTTTGCTCTTCCTATCAGCCATGCCCTGCTCACCCATGGGCCATGTGCAGAAGGCTGAGATTTAGACAGCTGAAGGAAGAGCAAAGCATGTAGAGGAAAGCTTAGTTTCCCACATGAAAGGATTAGTAGGATTTTGTGAGAAGAGATGAAAGTTTGTCAAGTCTCCTTTTTCATGTGTTGGCCTACCTACACCATCTCTTCCAAACAGTTAGATCTCTTGCTGTTTCCCCTTTGCATGTTTTTCTTTTCCCATTCTTCCTTTTTGTACTCTTGGGCTGTTTTTAACTTTTGCATATTATGCACCCATTTATTTCATGCGTCCTCTGGCAACACTGTGCTCATTTTTCCTCTTCCATGCTTAAGAGCTCTCTTCTTGAGAGCTTCAAAGATGAAATGTAAGCTCAGATCTGCATCTTCCCTTCAGGCTTCTGTATTTTGGTTCCAATGATCTTCACAGTGAGGACATTGAACTGTGCAAGCCCGAAGCTAGAACAGGGAAGAAAGGTTGAGTGTGAGTGCATTAGTACTTTGGGAGTTCCGACTTAGAGACAAGGAGGTATGGAGGCAGAGCTGCACTTTGTAAAGTCAAAGGACTTTTACAGTCTTAGCCTGTCTTTATAGTTAACTCTGATGTGTGATGTGCTGGCTGGAAGTGGCCTTATTTGTATTCTAGGGAATCACCCATGGGCACAAAAGCATATGGCTGGCTCCTGTGTACACTGCATGGCATGCAAAATTCACCCAACATGTGGAGAGCTTTTCTGCATGCAGAAGTGATTTATTTCTGTAACACACCAGAGAAAAACAGTATAATGGACACATGGTCATCTTCAAAGAAGTCACAAATCTGAAAGATATACCTGGACTTCAGCTGCCTACCAACCGGCGCTTATTAATGAGGGACCTTTGAGAAAGCAGTTAAACCTCATAGAGAGGGACCCTGCTGAATGCTTATGTGCAGGAGTTAAAACAATTTGTTAAAGCATATTGGCATTCTGCTTCAGCAGAGCAGTTCAGGGTTTGGGGGTTGGGTGCTTTTCTTTCTTTTTTCTGGTTGTTATTTCCTGCATTGTTCCACAAAGTGTAAATCTATTCAGCTTCCTTCTTAATTCATTATGACAAAGCCCCAGGGTTTCCTTAGCAATAGGTTAGTGAGGCTTGGTATAGTTTCTTATGTAAGCATGAAGAATCTCAAGGCTTTCATATACTTCCCTGAGGTAAATATCTTCACAATGATTTCAAGTGAGAGCTAGTCATGGTTGTTGTTGTGCGTTGTGCTCTTTGAACCCAGTTTTCTTGATTTTCTTCCCAGCAATGATTCACTTTAAAAGAAGAATTGCTCCTTTGCAGAGGGAAAGCTATGCTGTGCTCATACACAAAAAGGCTTGTTCTTCCCAACATAAACTGCTACCAACCATCTGATGCAAACTGTCAGAATCACACTCAGTCTGATAGCAATTCTCTCTCCCTCTCTCCTCTGCCCCAGCCAGATTAAAGGGGAAGGGGGAAGGTTTGCATTCACCTTGAAATTCTGCACCTGCAGTGTGTACAGAGAAGCCAACCCAGGCAAACTGAATACACAGGCTCCATGATGGATTCATAAAAACTCTACAACATGAAGTGCCTGACCCCACAGCACCAGCTGAAGCGAACCTATACCCTGTGACTCCTTCCAGAGTGCTCCCATTGGTATATGTGCTCACTTCAGGAGGCCTGTCTTGATCCTCTCACTGCTCTTCAGCACACCCCAAATTTTGCTCTGTCACTGTTAAAGGCAGGGCTTTGATATGAAGGAAAGTTGTCTAGTCAGCAACCAAATTACCAAAAACTGTCTTTTCAGATAAAAGAACTAGATCAAGAATAAAGTGTGCTCCCACAATATAAAAACAAATTATCCCTTTTAATGTCTTAAATGAACCCTGGGATTAATTACTCATTTAAAATGAGCAGCCCAAGATTCCAAATATTGTTTACCCTCATGAAAATCCTGCATAACTCTTGCTCCTGAAGACTCAGATGCCAATTTACAGTTAAAGTATTTTATTGCTGAGGAGTACAATCCCTCATCACCAAAATGCATGAACCATGCAACACTAGAGATCTTTGTGTAACTGGACTTTGCTATTTTATTCTTTTTAACAGGCTAGCAAGTCATCTTTGAGCTGTATTTGGTGCTTGTAAGGTTTTGAAATGAAAAGGATATAATTTCATTTATCATAAATAGTATAGGCCAATGGGTCTCCCTCAATAGCTGCCTGCATTCTCTTTCCCTAGCCACCACTCCTAAAGTACAGAGCAAGCTAGTCTCCTTTCTCAAATGTGTATTTCTGCTTGCTGGCTTCCCAAGTGAGAATGATAAATAAGATTTATTTACAGTACTCAAAGTACTACAGACTATTAGGTCTTTTTTACTTACAATTCAGGGGTGGGGATAAGGTGCTTTATTAAGACATAGCCTGCTTTTCATTAAATGCAGGAGAGGAATGTACATTGTTTTAGTGGTTGCAAGGAATTAAGGAACAGGCTGGGTTTGTAGGTAGGAGGACCTAGCATGATTAAAATGACAAAACAGTCCTACAAGGCATCACTGTAGCAAGCTTTTGCCCCTGGAAATCTCTTCACCACTACCATGGAATCATACGTCTGCAGCAGGAGGCAAGATGGTGAGTAAGCTGTTGCATTGGTTCATCCCCTGGAGGGGACAGAAGGGGACGCAGGGAGGACAGCAGAGACACAAGCTGGTCCATGCTGCTGAGGTTTATGGGAAGGGTGTGTGTTCTGTCCCATCTTGTGCAACAGCCAGTCACCAAGCATCTCTGAACCAACCGATATGCAATTCATACAACTTCAGAAGGCAATTCAAGACAGTATTTTGCTGCCTTTGTATGCCAAGGCTCTGGGATTGGTTAACATCATGTGGGCTTAGACTAAAACAGAAGATAACCCTGAACCTGCTTGTGCCTGGTGGACACTGGGCCATGGACAGCTGAACAAGACGAGGACAGAGGAGCTTTTCATATAATACAAGCATTTCCTAATTAACTCCCAGTACCAACATATTCATTTACCCTTCCACTAAGGCTAGATTTGATGCTATTTCAGTCAGTACCCCTCCTGGGCATGTTTCCAGTTCAGGAAAGAAAAAACCAGCATGTATCATAACATAGTATTTCTATGGTAAATCACAGCAATAAAACTATAAGGAATTGGGGTGGGAAGAGCAGAATCCTTCTGGAAGCTCTGTTTTTCTGCTGGATGCCTAGTTGCAGTGTCAAGGATTCACATGTACAAAATGTCCTATAATATTTTATTGCCTCATGTTTTGTTGGGGGTGTGACAAAAAAGTTATGTGACAGGGAGTATCTGTCAAGGGCATAATATGGTTTGCAAAGCCCTACCTGACACTGGTGATCTTGAAACAAAATCTTTTTCTTTGCCACTGACTGAGTTAAATAATTCTACCCTTGGCTTCTGCCCTTTCTGCAGTGTTTTGGCTGAGAAACGGAGTATTTTCTTCAGCACAATAAGAGTGCACCAGTTTTCATCTCCTGTGACTTAGCTGTTTATTATTCACTGGGTTATTGCTTTATTGGAGTGGGTGAAGGATGAGTGCTTGAATTTTTAATTTCTTCATCTTGCTTTGATCCCTCTTGGAGTAGAAAAGGCCTTACTTGGACATCTTTTCCACTACTTCCAATAAGCCTATTGTCTTGCATAGGATGCCCTGCCTCCCACTTGGGCTTTCTGAGCCTCTAGGGTGCTGAAGGCCATAAATCATCATTGTGCTATATAATGGGTATGTTCAAAACCAGTCAGTTTTACCCCAAAATAGCAATTTGCTCCCACACATGCATACTATTCACAAATATATTTTGGAATATCAGGTAGGAATGTGGATGTAAACCATTTCCTGTAACTGGACTGGAATACAAGATTCAGCATTGCCACACACCCCTGGTAGTAATTCAGAGAGAAAACCAAGGACTAAATACCCCAAGGGTGTGGCAAGCATTGTAAGTGTATGAAACTGGTTAGTGATAGTGGGTGGCATGACAAAGTTGAAATGCGAAGAAGCCAGGAAGTGTAATATTTCTAGCTTTCTCCATGCAGGCTAGGACAGATTTTGACCTAGGGTGGGTTTTCACTCAAGACATCTGTTCGTAAAACTTCCAGCAACTGAGTTTATCACATAATATAATGCTCCATGTCCTGATTATTGAACTTTAACTGATGCTATCTATTGTTTCCTGTTCAGGTACTTTGAAATTATTTGAAAGAAATTAAATCTCTCATGACATTGCCAACTTAAACCCAACTTAAACCTTTCTTATCTCATGTATCAAAGGGAGTGTGAAACATTGTAAGTCTATAGAACTACCTCTTGATCCCACAGCCCCCCAAAAGCGACATAAAGAAGTGAGTCTGCTTTGAGTGCTTGCTGCACTTACAGCTTGGGTCTTCAGCTTCAGAACAGCTTTCCAGCATCATCATCATGCAGCAGGCAGGGCTAGTAAAAGGAAACGAGCTGCTGTTCCCTCTGTAATTGTCAGTCTTTGCTAAAGTGGTGTCCCATGCAGAATTTCAGGTGTGAGAAAATAAATCTTGCCAGCTTTACTGAACAAAGGACATAACCTCAGTCAAACTTTCAGCTTTTTGAGGGGGACAGAGCTGAAAATATTCCTTGCTGAATATTGAGACTGTATGGTCAGGCTTACAAAACATTCTGATAAAGGAGAAAATGCTGATTCACTTCCATTATCTGTCAGTGTTATTATTTCCAGGGAGTGGTTTATGACACAGCTGGCACCAATACTCACAACCATATACAACACATCAACACAATGGCTGTATCATTTTGACCGGCCCTTGCTTGAGCTACAGTAATGCCTGCTGGCATTGTCTTGTTACAGGAGCTTGTGTCAGCAGTTCTGCTTCTGCATAAACCCATTTGTTCAGGGGATTATAATAACTCAGATGTAAACATTTTTCTGGGTTTGAATTATTATCATTAGCAGAAGTAACAATAATAATAATAATAATATCTTAAATTTATATTTTGCCTTTCAACCACAAGGATTCCCAGGCACTCTAATGGATGCACAGAAAATATCGTAACTTTACCAGTCACCCCAGCATAGGTACTTTTCAGGATGAAACAAAAGAGTCACTCTTAACTAAATCCAGGTATTTTTCAGGGGAAAGAAACAAGTTCCACACTTTCTTATGAGCAAGTGTATTAATCTGTATGTCCATCCTGACTAAATATGCAGTGAGATCAAGACTGCATACAATGAATTTCTAACCATGACAGCTTAATTTTTTATATTAATGTAAAAAAGTTATATTTTATGTGATGCACTATAGTTTATGTGCTTAACAAAACCTGTATTCCCAATATTACCTATTTATGGATAGGTTAAAATCAAACTGCTTGGAAATTAAAGAAGAAATACTCATTTGCCTACACTAATGGATAGCCAGGGGAGACTTGTGAAGAGGGCTTAAGCCAATCCATCTAAGGGAGCAAAAGAACTGAGATTCAAAGAAGCATTTATTCTTCTGCTCTAAATTCTCCTTAAGAAGCCAAGTCAGATAGCCCAGTGTTGTAGTTTGAACCCAGCCAGGCAGCACGTTCACTCACTCCACTGCCCCCCCTTCTGGCCCTCCCCTCTTTCCCAGGACACCCAGATATGTAAAACACTTTCTCTATACATTATCGGACTTGTGCCATTAAGATAAATTAAGTCATTTCTACAAAAGTCCCCAGGACTGAAAGTCTCAGATGAAAAACTGGCTGCCTGGAAAAGCGGTGATCAATTGAATGCAAGGGAGAATGTTTGGCATCCATAAACACGTAACCCTCAGTAAGCTGAGAAGACAAGACTGGCAGTAGAGAAGATTTTGTGAGAGAAGATTGTTGCAGCATGTTGTTGCAGGAGTTTTCCCATCTTCTCCAGGCATGACAGCCTGTCTGGGATCTACAATAGGGCAAAGCTGACTGAATAACTGCAGCAGTTCATTCTTCTGCAGTGATCCTGGAGCTGGGGCAGGGATAGACTCTCCTCAGAAGCAGAGCTCTAGCAATGAAGGGTCACACTATATATTGGTCTACAAGGACCTACTACCATTCCAGTTTTTGCACATGTAAGCCTATTAAGCCTTGTAACAGAGAAAGTTCACTTCAGTCTACTGGAGAATAAAATGTGAGAAACTAAGGTCATATATTTCCAATACAGATATGTGCAATAGTGTCCTTTTAATGTGCCTAAAGAAAGCAGAATGACTTTGGACAGATGCTGTCCCTGGAGCTGCAGCACATTGAATTGCAGCCGGTGATGAAGACATGACCTCATAAGACCACAGAATGATCCATGAATGTTTTCTCTGGGAAAACAAGAGCTGTGTGAGCCTCTGTCTACTGGATTGGTAATCTGCCCAAACTACCATAAGGAACACTTCATCAAAACAGTACTCCTTTGGGGTCCAAGACAGGCATCCCATCTATATAGAGTCACTGAGGCAGGTATCTAGCTCCTGAATACCCCCACAATGAGAACTATATAGATCCAGATTTAAAATGTTCAGACTCATCTCAAATGATATCCGTTAAGGAAACCAGAAAGGAGATGGAGATTCAGAAGATAGAAGTGGTATCCATCTATAGTCTAACTTGACGGCTTGATGATAAAAACCTCCGTGCAAAAATTAATGATAGTCAAGAGATTAACAAGGTAACCCTAATGAATCTTTGTGGTCTTGAGCTGTATTATTTAATTTTAAAAGCATACAGAATTTCCTTAATACAGCACTCAGTGCTGAAATATTTGATGCACATACACAAATTCTTTGCTGCAATCTAGCCAGCATTTGAACTCACTGTTAACATAAGGTTCAAATCATTCCCAGCTTTAAAAGTTTGTGTGGTTTCAGATGTAAATTCAAATCATTCTTAGCAGACTAATAAAATGAAAGAGGGAAGCAAAGACATTTGATAGTGTAGCTGTCATATTTCTGTATCACTGATATTGGCTTTATAGAGTTTTCTGAACACACAACAACTTAAAATTAACACCCTCATAGTCTCTCAGGAGGAGTGACAAAGTTATGATCTTTACTAAATGAGAATCATGTTCACTAAAGAAGAAATAATCCTCTACAGCTGCCTGGTTATGGGCAGGATCTTGTCTGAGATGACATTGCCTGGCCTTGTTTTTTTTAAAAAAAACATAGTAAGAATAACTTCAGTTTATAAGCATGTATTATAATAATGAATATTGCAGCCACACTGAGGATGGCATTTTAGTATACAAGATATTCTATTCCTAGACAGCCAGTGGTCCTTACCTCTTGGTTAATACTTCAGACCTTTAGAAATGTCCAAGCAACTAGCCAGCACAACTTCATTAAATCTCTGTGTGGATCAGTTGTCATCCCCATTATCTATTATCTCAGTTATCCCTTATTATTCTGTTACCACCCTGTCTGTCTTCACATACCACTTCAAAACCCACAGATGAGAGGCTTAGCCACAGATATGTAACCATGGGAGCTACTGCCCTTTACATTCCAGATCAAACACACGCCATGGGTAACCCCAGCTTAACAGCAGCCAATATTCTCTTTTATAGTATAAAATGTTTGAGACAGTCCATCATACAAATACACATCTTTATTTCATATTCTTATGTCGCCTACTGTTAAGTCGAAGGTGTTCTCAAAACAGGACAAAAGAGGGAAGTGTAATCCTTAAAAAGGCATACTCCTGACTGAGCTCAGCATTGCACGATCAGAACTTAGAGAGTAGACCATTAGGAAGTCAGGTTTAGGGGTCTTCAAACATACAAGAAATGCAAACGATGCAATTTCTACTGAGAGATCATAAGCCCAGTTTTATTAGCCCATGAATATGCAGGAATACTTTAATACCCTTATGTAGAGGACTAGAAGAAGGTAGGTCAAATGCTGGTAACTGTATTTTTAATTTATTTGGACTACTAAGGAAGACAACTCTTTACCTGATGCACTGTGATAGAAATCTCTTAACCTGCTTTTTCTTTGGATGGCAAAGGAAGAATGCAGTGAGCCAGATTCCACTTTTTGTTACTACAGTGCTAATCCAAAACAAGCAATGAAAGTCAAAGCAGTTCTTTCAAAACAGCTGCACTGTAGCTGAAAACAGAATTTGGCTGGAGGTCTCTTCAAGACAGTGTGACCCAGGGACCCAAAAATACAAAGCAGAGGAAATATGAAATACTGTCTCCAGAAATCCACTCTCTTAAGGTGGATAGCATCCCAAATGCTGGCTGCAGTGGAGATATGTCTTCCACCTTAACATTCTCCTCTATGCAGAAGCAAAAACAGTGTGAGTAAGGTCCCGGGCCAGTGGGAGCTTGTGGATGCCGTTGGGCACAGTGTCAGCCCTTTCAACAGGATCCAGACATCCAGTAGGGACAAGCTCACAGATGCTTGTCAAAGCATCTTTGGGTTGTCCCAAAGGACTATAACACTCTGTCCTGGGTTCTGCAGTAGCAGTCATTTTTGTGATGTCCAGTGATAGGACAAGGGGCAATGGGTGTAAACTGGAGCATAGGAGGTTCCATGTGAACATCAGGAGGAACTTTTTTCCTGTGAGAGTGACACAGCACTGGAGCAGGTTGCCCAGGGGGGTTGTGGAGTCTCTTACGTTGGAGATATTCAAGGCCCGCCTGGACAAGTTCCTGTGTGATGTAATTTAGGTTACCCTGCTCTCGTAGGGGGGTTGGACTAGATGATCTTTCGAGGTCCCTTCCAACCCTTAGGATACTGTGATATGTTAGTGTTTGGCCATCTGTTTTGCATCAGTACATTTTCCCAGCTTCACAGCAATTATCTCTTGTAACCAGGAATGCTCTTTTTCTTCATAATCACAAATATAAAGTTTCTATAAAATAGAAGCATGTTTGAAATATGTTTCAGACCAGAATTTTGATAAATGAAAACTGAATTCTGTGTCTCTTTTCTAATGAGTTTCATGAGATAATCCAAAGTCATCAGACAATTAAGTATTCACTTCATAGTTCCTGTACCATGCAATAAACTTGTCCCTGGTTTCACAACAGGCTCATCTTAAACATCTATTTCAATGAAATTACTAGCTGTCAATTCGAAAGTAGTGCTCAGGGTCTCCTACCAACAGAAGACAAGAAAGCTTATTAGATGGTCTTGGACAGACCAAGACACTGGTTTTGTTTTCTCAAGGCACACATTAGTGTCTCCAGGTCACCACCAAATCTCAGTTTCAGTGCTTTTGTCCAGTCAGACTAATGAACTTGCCTTGCCAAGTATTGTGATGCTTCTGCCATCACCAGCATATGGCTGGTGGCAAATAACCTAGCTATTATTTGCACATCTGCTGAGTAATATTACATTAAAACTTTACAAGCACAATTATGTTCAATTATATTAAGCAAAGCTATTTCACATAATGCTGAAGATGCATAGGGGGAAAGGCTCCCACATCTTTAGTTACAGGAAGTTTAGTGCATGGTAGCAGATGTTACTGATTTTTTTAATCGGATAATATATTTAAAATGTCAAGTGCACAATAATAATTTCATAACAGATATTCATTTTAGGCAAATAAATAAAAGTCCAAACTTTTTACTTTTAAAGGCATCAGAGGAGTTGAACAAAATTTTTCATACTAGCATCTGGTCTTGTACACATCTAAGCAACCAGGGCATTTTCTAGGCTGCAGACAAGTAAGCAGTGATTCACGTTTCATTCTGGAGTCGGTACCAACCTCATTTGCAACATGCATTGAATTTGTTAGGTTCCTTTCTTCCATTTCCCTTCCAGTGTTGTCTTATTTGCTAATTGCTCAGACTGATATTTTGCGGGTTTACAAAAATTCGTGTTTTACGAGTAAGGTAGTCTGGAAACTGATCTTAAAACTGGTTTTCCTTAGATCATCTCTCCATAACCTTTAGATTTTTGTATTATCTGGAAAAGTTCATTTGTCTCTTTTTTTTTTTTAAACCCCACATTGCCTTGCAAGGTTAAAAATACACATCAATACATTTACCAAGATTTTTGGAAGAAAACAGAAGCTCTTTTTCTATCACACTCACAGACAACATGACCTTCTCTGACAATTAATGCAAAAGCCTTTCATTAGAAAGACAATGAATTTTTAGTTTCACCATGTATTTCTTCCTGGTTTTTCCTCAGCACCTCTATCAAATATACTTCCCAAAGCCTACCTAGTGTTTTGAAGTTATACTGGCTTTTGTACATTTGGCTAAAGTAAAATTTTCAGTTAGAGATAAATTACACCAAGTTAATTTCATCTCCAGCATGCATTACCATGTGCCAGAAGAGCTAAAGTTTTTAAAATATAAAGTCTGCCTTAGAGGTAGTATTTGTTTCTTTCCAATACATACAGGTAGAATAAACACCAAACCTTCAGACTCAGAAAGTCATTCTTAATTTAGTATATGGGCACTGTGTTGGTCAAGTAATAAGATGGGAATTTCTTAGCATCATACATCTGCTTTTAAGAATTACATTTGAGCAGCTGTCCCTGGACACATCAATAATCCATGTCCAGTCCATGGACTGATTTGCATCAGTGCATGCAAAGACAGGACTGTCATCAAAAGTGACCTGTTCAAGAGCAGTGGCATGAGTTACAGGTACACAGGAGAGAGCCAATGAAGGCCGCAAAGTTGCTACTTCTTGGTTAGGATGTCCCTTCTAAAGGAAGTGTGACATGAGACTCTCCCTGCAGAATCTATTAGAAATCTTTTAATGAAAATTTAGAAGTGTAGCATTAGAAAAGTCTTATGATAAATAAGTCAGAAGCACACATATGAGAGGTCCAGATTTAAGTATTATCAGACCAGTTAGTAATAAATACAACCTCAAAAATAATACTTAAAAACAAAGACAGTGGGAAAGGGCAAAGTCAAATTGAGTATATTTTTATTCCTATCGGATGTGAACAAGAAGTAACTGTGGTGCTACTCCATACACCCAATACGAAATAAAGATGCTAGAAACCCATTCGGGCGCAAGACATGGGAAAGGTTGTCAAGGTTTATAAGTTCTCACACAGCTAGGGTGCACATACATGTGTGCAGATTCATGTGTAAAACCAATTTATACGACTGGCTTTGAGATGGAAGTTAAACCAAGATTGAAGGTCCAACTGAGGAAATGGTGTGATCACAGACTGTCTTGCCTTCGCTTTTTTCTGCAAGCATCCTTCTGACTCTGCTATCTCATGTACCAAAGTAAAGAGGCTGCTTGCTAAAACAATATGAGATGTCATTTCTTCTTCAAATCTTCCACGATGTGGTTTCTTCTCTTTTAAATATTACACACACACAAAACTCTCTACCTGCCCTTACTTTCCAAACAGAATATGTTATGGTAATTTCTGCCTACACCTCAAATTTCTCCTCTTATAACCCTTTTCTAATGGAAGCTAAGATAGAAAACCTGCCAAATAAGCTGTGTTGTCTCCCCCTTAGTTTGCTGAAAATGCAAAGCCAGTATAGTTTTCCTATTATCTCAGCAATATGTTTCCTTTCTATGCCTTGTAAAAGCTATGTATTTGGCCTACACTGTGGATGAGGCAAAAAAAAAGGTGCCCTTTACAGTGCATATTTTCTGTATGTGCAGGCCAAGCTGCTGTGATAGTAGATGAACTAGTTCAGTGTTTCCTTGGTCTCTGCCCATTGCAAAGTGAAAAATCTAAACGGCAGTTCTCTCCCGTGGAAGGTGATATCCATCTGGAAGATCCGGCTCTGGACAGCAGGAAAGTTCATAAAGTTCATATTAAATAAAGATCTGACTTGGTGTTTAGATTGACTTGATGGTATGACCTGCTCCATTTTCAGCTCAAGTTTTGCTTCAGGGATAATAATTATTTCCAGAACAATTTCAAACAGCATCTAATATTGCTAAATTTTGTTCATCCTTCAGCTCCTACTGCATTTTAGTATGTGGTCTTATAAAATAGCAGGTAAGGATGAGCATGGGCTACTCAAAGATGTGTAGGGAGAATTCAGGCTGTCTGTGTTACAACTCATTTATTAAAACTAATAGAAGCGTTGTTCAAGATGTCATCCCAAGAGTTCAACAACAAATTTTCAGTTAGCCTGGTAGCACTGTCAATGCCAATGCTCCAAAGCATGGCCATGGAACCATAACATCAGTGCAGCCTTTGACAGTTGACATTCCTCCTTATAAAATGTTGCAGCAGTGAGACAACAGTGACATTTAGAGGTGAGAAATTGAGGCATGTAAATAAAGACTGAGTGAGCTGCTCTAACTCATAAACAGGTGAAACTTCTTGGCCATAGAGCAGCTTAACAGGGACAGCTTCATAACCACAAGATCCTTTGCCTTTCTCTCACACTCCAGAGCACAAAAGGTACTTTCCCTTGTCATTAGGTATGGAAGCTGTTATGAGTATTTGCCATGCTTCTCCAACACCAGTTCTTACTCCAGATCTGATGCCCACAACACGACACTGCAAATTCAGTCTTATTGAAGTCACAAGCACAAAAATCCTAATTTCCTGCCTTTTCCCCTGCATAAAGTCCTGTATTGTACCTACTTAGAAACCTCTGCATGCTTCAAGAGATTATATTCTGAATTGGAAATTGGGTGGACTTACTCTGATCTTTTTGCTCTCTAAGTTGCCTGACTTCATGCTAAGGACAGTTTATGCTCTTTGACACCATGTGTTCTCATTGAACCCAAACTCAATCCCAATGTCTTCTTAAATTCCCTTCTGTATATTGGACACAAGAGCAACTTTGAAGAGACATCATCTTGGACGAGAAGAAGAGGGAAAAGGGAGGAACGCAAATAACTGAGGTCTATTAGACTGATTTGTAGCAGAGTGACAGTGAATCTCCTTCTGCACTTTCTGTACCTTTTGGGGAGGCTCATTCTGTGATTGAAACAGGACAAACACAGGTCAGTAGTTTTCAGGAACGGAAGCCCTGCCTTTATAAATGATCATCCCTATAGCAATCTCCTGTGCTTAAATAGAACAACTTGTAGCCAGAGGGAGATTTATAACATGCTCTAGGCCAAACAGTGACCCGTGAAGGATGCTCTGTCTTGCTTTAATTTGGCATCCAACCAAGCTGTATCTGCACTGTTACAGAGGATCCTGCAATCCACTCTTTGTGTGCATACTTGAGTGTGTGTGAGCACATGCTGAGCTAATTGCTAGTGCTAAGCAGCACTTGAGATGGAAATATCTGTGCATGATAATACATGAGTGTCTGAAAGATGTCAGATCCCTAATCAAATGTCATTTGCCTTCACTGGTACCAGTAACCTCTGTGCAGTATTACTCATTCTGGCAGGTAGCTTTCCAGAAGATCACAAATGCAAGAGGCTGTGAAAAACTGGGAGATGAAGAAACACCTATTTTAGCCAAAGAAGCAGTATCCAGATCACCATTGCTCTAGCATGCTTTGGACCAGCTTTCAGCAAATACCCCCACAAGAAGGCTAGACCCTCAGCTGTTGAAAATCAGTAAGGATCATCCTCTTTCCACCAGGGCATGACACTGTGCTTGTTACAATGAAAAACAATGCTCCTCTATGTAGAAGGAAGTCTCTTTCTGTTCTGAGAAGTAAAATGTGCCTTAACACTGCAGGCAGTGTTTAGGAAAAAAAAATTCTGAAGTAAAACCGCAGGGTTGAGATATATATATATATATGCCCCTGAATAATTTTTCTTTGTACCCTGTGCTATCACACCATGCTTTTATACTTCAGCTTAATATACACTCAAGAAATTTCAGGGCTGTTGAGCATGCAGATTTTCCTAGGGGATGAGTGCAAGGTTATTTAGCACAGGTGTTTCTGTAATTGTACAACACTCCCTATTCATATGCCCACAAGCTCTTATTCCCTTGTGAATTATGCTGTTGTCTAGCACTAGAGCACCAGGCTCTAATAAAAACCACAAATAATATTGCTTTACAGTGACCCCTTCTGTGAGTCATCTTTCATTTCATGAATGCACGCATCTCATGGAGTGGGTGCTTTTGTGATATATATTATTCATTTAAGGAAGTATGGATGCATGGTTTTCCCTCAGATACTGTTTTAGTCAATAGCATAGTTCACATGCCAGGTTGGATGTACTATGCAGAGAGAAAGAACAAGAGAGAGAATCCCCCCAATTCATATGCTTCAGTTTATTTCTGAAATCATCAGGTTGCTCCCAATACTTGGCTACCACAAACTGTATTGGGCATATCTCCACTGAAATGTATAATGTTGTGCTCAAGATATTTAAACAAGCTGGAGACCACAGTGGTGTGATTATCTCTGTTGTTGCCATGCAGATTCCATCCCAGGAAGGCTGTGCACCCTGTTATCCACTTCATTCAGCAAATACATCCACCATGTCTGGAAACCCGACCCTTTTATGTGTAAATGAGCCTGTCTGACTCCTGCCACCCTCTGAAACTCTGCTATATCTTTCTATATTTTCACTTGCACATCTGCTAAATCTCTTAACTACTCTAGCACAGAGATTGTAGCAAATGGAAAACAAAAATTACGGGTTTGTGTTAGTCTGGCTTTTCTTTTATTTTACAAAATCACATTTGTACAAATCATTGCTTTAGGGGCTGTTATTAAACAAGACAATAAGAAATATTCTTATTTTTTTCCCCCTTTAACTTATGCTAAGCACATGGAAATACATGAGACATCAACAGATGCTGGCTGTGCTCAGCCTCTCTGATAATCAGCCCAAGAAGCTGGAGCTGCAGTTACTGAGCCGGTCAGTGTTCTGGTACTTGCTGCTCCTTAGTACATATTTTTATACAATGGTATCATCTGTTGTTCATTTCAGATTTAAAAATACACAGAAATGCAGCAGAGCTGCCTTTATTGTTCTTCAATTATTTAATGCTGTTTCTACATATCTTGGATTCAGTTGTTCAAGTAAACATCAGGTTCTGCAATGAAAAGATTAGTTTTCACCTGCTCTACTACAGAGGGATCCCCCTGATTTTGGATCCCAGCTGCCATGCTTAATTACTAATTAGTGTTCTTTCCTTTCTTCCTGTGTCAGTTATGTCTGATAGTGAAGATTGCTGAAGAAGTTGACAGCACCTTTGTTAGTTGCTCAATAGTGCTGTGCTTTGATTTATTTATTATTTTCCAAGGCTTTTGAAACACATTAGCTTCAATAACCCTTTCAAATGCACTGCTTCTATTATTGATAATATACTTAGTTGCAAGAGAAAGAAGTGTGCAGCCTTTGTTTTGCAGTGTAAAGCAAAATGTGTACTGAAGGAGAGTGAGATAATAACTGAGGCTGTAAGCTGTAAAGGAAAAGTGAAAGGGCCATAGCTACACAAGATGGCAGGGGTTCACAGTGGAGGGCAAAATGCAGCCAAGGATGTGACTTGGGAAAGCAGAATCGAAGGTGACCTTCCCTTTAAGTAAGAATTTGCAACTTGGCTGCTAGCTGCACTAGAAAGCTTTCTAATCCAGCCGCAGGTTGATGGCAGCAGCATTTTAAAAACATATTGTCTGGGTCACAATTCCCTAAGGCCCTCCTGATTAATGCCTGAGATCTTGCACAGAAAGAGATAAGTCAGGTTTAATGCAGACTGGTTTGATAATGGTGACATTTACATGAATGAGTTCCTCTTGCCATTACCCATCCAACTGCAAACACCAATGGAAAAAAAAAACCCAACCTTGTAACTGTGCTAGCAAATATTGGAAAGAATAAAAATCTGAAAGAAAACTTTAAAATCTAGATCTGAAAGAGTATAGAAATGGATGGTGAAAGCACATAGAAATTGTCTTGCTACCCTGCTACTACTGTTATTACATTGCCTCATGTGCATATATGCCTTTCAAGATACTAGTTGCTGCTCTTCTGGGATCCACAAACTTCCAACCACTGCTGCCACAGCTGTGGGCCCTCACTTGTACCATGCACCATGGTTTTTTAGTTAGTAAGAAGAGCTCAGAGCAGCAGGAATTTTGCAGCTATGGATGTCGATAATGGAGGAGCAATGATAGAAGGAGGAAAATGTCACACACCTTTTTCATCAAAAAAAAATAAAAAAAAAAAATCCTTTTTCAGTTGTTTTCCTCCACACAAAAAGAGCCAGTGCTTTACCAGTTTCTTGCTCACGCCTGAATCCATTGTTGACTTGCAGGTCCCACCTTTTTGCAGACAGAAGCTAAGGTGGGAGACAGCAGAAGGGTCAGATGGCCCATTTCTGCAACAGCCTACTGGCTGCCCTGCCTGTAGGAAAAGCACTACCTTCCCTGCTCTGCCTGAGCAGTCAGGAGGAGCCAGGCAGACACCAAGCAGGCACAGCCTCTATAAGGCTGCAGCTAGCATGGCTAACAGCTCTGTTTAGAGGCCCCTGTCCTTCTTCAGGATGACTGGCCAGCAGACAAGGGTGACCAAGCCAGCTCAGAGCTACTACTTCACTCTCCTCAGGCTTTGCACCTTGCAGGGTTGCAGTCCTTAAGTTTTCTGATGGCTGATTTTTGGCACAGTTTTGGGTGAAAGGTAGAGCTTCCCTCCATGCAAAGCCTTGCTGGATGAAGGGGTGAGGGCACTTCATTCTAGTCAGTGATGTTCTGAGTTAGCAAAGAGGCAGGCTCTGAAGGGAATGAGGCATTGCATCTCCCCAGGTAATGAGAGTAGCTGTGGGAGAGAAATTACAGAAGGCCATACCACTGCCTAGAGTTGAACTGGGGGGGGGGGGGGCAGGGGGGGGGGGAGGGAAGACAGAAAAGGGGGCTT
>NDXB01005177.1:34443-49662 GCA_002631895.1 Agapornis roseicollis
GGGTGGGTGGGGGGGGGGGGTGCAGGTGTGGGGGGTAGGAAGACAGAAAAGTGTGCTTTTAATGGTCTGAAATTTAGTGGAGCAGTTTGCAAGATGAGGCGAGGTGGGGATAAAAAAATGGGAAGTCAAAAATTGACACTGGAACACAAAGGAAAGAAATCTATGTTCAGAAACAAAATGATAGTCTGGAAAATGGAAAAAGTTTTAACAGAAGGTTTTGTAATGTCAGGGGAAGTTACATTTGAAAGCAATTTCTCCAAACTGATCAGAACTCTTTGAATTTGCAGAGCTGTCACCTTCAGAAGAGCTCAATTCGCTGCAATTAAATGACCTGAAGAATAGAGTAGTACTTTAAGTCAATTGCATTTCTGAAGAGCGATGCTGACATGAGGAGCTCAGACTCTGCCAGCAAGTATAGAATAAAATGAATGAGACCTGAAGATGTACGACAAGAAGGTGAATTTGTGAAAGTAACTAAACCAGAAAGCCTCAGCTGGGTAAGACAATACTCTGCCTTCTAATCAGAAGAAGTGTCTTTGATATGATTATGCAAATCAAAGAGCTCTTCTGTTAAATATGCCTTTATCAAAATATCCATCAGAAATACTGTCCTGTAATTTTTAAGCTCTGAGGAAGTGCTGAAATGGTAAGCATGAAGGTACTTCAAGGGAACAAAGCAGAGTGCTTCTAGATGCAGGATGACAGCCAGGCATTTCACGTGCAGTGGAAAGCTCTCCTGCAGTCTGTAGTGCTTTCTTTCACAGCCTGCAAGAGAAGTCAGGAAAGACAGATACCACATATGGCTGGCTACCCTGCATATATGAATATGGGCACAATCAACACACTCAACACACCTCATCTATTATTTTCTTCTTCAGCCTACACTTAGGATTCTGTAGTCCTACAGAGCTCTATGAATCAGATATTCAAAGCAAATTGATTTTTAAAGTGCATAGCAATCCCAAGTGATCAGAACAGGTCATTTATCTGTTACTGCAAATACAGAAGGGTGTCCCTTTTTTAAACTGCCATTTCAGCATTATCACAAAGGGGAGGAAACCAGGAGATGAAAGAGACTTCCATTTCTCTTTGCAGTGATGGTGCCTCAGATCCATGGGATTCAGGTGCATGCAAGGTGGAATGCCTCTCCATCCTTTCCTTGATGCTGGGGCTTTTTGTTGTTTTGGTTTTGTTTTCTGGGGAAGGACAGAGAAGGAATTACAGTTTGTCAGACCAGAAAGTGAGTGGGCAGGAGAAGTCTCAAGGCTACCTCCTAACTACCCCTTCTGCTGGGAAAGTACCAGGATACCCAGCTCTGCTTACCCTGCTGTGCCAGCACTTGCCCTGCATAGGTCTCTAATACTATGGGGCTGAGCCATACCTGAGCAGGGTGTCAGGCAGATATCCTTGTGGCAGTGTGTGAAAGGGAATGCAGAACAACAGCACCATGGTCTCTGTCTCTGTCTTTGCATTTTCCTAATCTTAAAATCCTCCCATATGTTTTCACCACAGCAACTTCATTGTGGAGCTGAGATGCTGCAGGGGAGTAAGCTTTGCTAATCCATCAGCGTATTGTTTTATTGTGGTGAGTGTGAATATAAAAGGACACTTGGGGATTGCTGGCTAGATGCTCTGTGACTGAGAGTTAACAGGGAGTGCTGCTTGGAGAAGACTTTGGCTGGGTTCTGGAAATGTGTGGTTATGCAAGCTGATAGACACAGTGCAAGAAAAATCAGAGGTGCTCTTTTGAAACTGCAGCTCAGTAACAAGGTCATCATATCCCTATGATAGACCTGCGGGGTTTTTTTTTTCCACTTTTCCATCCCCACAATAGATTTGACACACTTGGGTTTTTTTACAATTATTGTGCAACATTCAGTCTTTATCTTCATTTGCCCAAACATCAGACATTTGTTTCCAATTACTTTGGTAATATGCAGACTGGTGTTTTCTGAGAACATATAATAATCTTATCTTCCTGAAGCCACTGGGGTTTGATCATGAACTATTGAACATGATATGATTTCAGTGAATTGGCACTGTATCAGTCAGGCTTACAAGGAGCACTTCTGCAACCACTTCCACAACTCAGAGCTCAGGAATGAGCTGCTTAAGTGGCAATGCTACTTTCAAGTATGTTTCATGCTGCCTCTCAGGTTTGGCATAGCTAAGTTCAGATATTCACTTGGGAGACTACTAATGTGAATAAAAAGTAAGAGTGAATCCCTAATATTTAGCATGCTTCAAAAACACAACCCATGTACTCTGAGGGGTTGTGCAGATCTTGTTACATTGGACCACAATGCTTAGACTTGCACAAGAGATCTGGAAGGACACCAGGCTGAGATTAAGTAGTGCACTTGGTATGTTGTTGCTATATATTTTAGCAGTCTTCAAGGGGTGCTAATATTCCACAAAACTTACCTGTTATAAATGTCTCCACCATCTTCTAGCATCAACTTCAAAACCTTCAATAACATAGCTTCCATACCTGCTTCAGTAAGACACCACCTGCCTAAATGCCTGTCTCATCACTTTAATCATAGAATCATAGAATAGTTAGGGTTGGAAATGACCTTAAGATCATCTAGTTCCAACCCCCCTGCCACAAGCAGGGACACCTCACACTAAACCATGTCACCAAAGGCTTCATCCAATCTGGCCTTGAACACTGCCAGGGATGGAGCACTCACAACCTCCCTGGGCAACCCATTCCAGCATCTCACCACCATCACAGGATAGAATTTCTTCTTTGGATCAAATCTAAACCTCTCCTCTTTAAGTTTGAACCCATTACCCCTNCTTCATCCAACCTTGAACACTGCCAGGGATGGAGCACTCACAACCTCCCTGGGCAACCCATTCCAGCATCTCACCACCATCACAGGATAGAATTTCTTCTTTGGATCAAATCTAAACCTCTCCTCTTTAAGTTTGAACCCATTACCCCTTGTCTTGTCACTACAGTCCCTAATGAACAGTCCCTCCCCACCATCCCTATAGGCCCCCTTCAGATACTGGAAGGCTGCTAGGAGGTCTCCATGCAGCCTTCTCTTCCCCAGGCTGAACAGCCCCAACTTTCCCAGCCTGTCTTCATATGGGAGATGCTCCTGTTCCCTGATCATCCTCATGGCCCTCCTCTGGGCTTGTTCCAACAGTTCCATGTCCTTTTCATGTTGAGGACACCAGAACTGTACACAATACTCCAAGTGAGGTCTTACGAGAGCAGAGTAGAAGGGCAACCTCCTTCAACCTGCTGGTCATGCTCCTTTTGATGCAGCCCAGGATACGGTTGGCTTTCCGGGCTGCAAGCGCACACTGCAGGCTCATGTTCATTTTCTCATCAACCACCACCCCCAAGTCCTTCTCCACAGGGCTGCTCTGAATCTCCTCTCTGCCCAACCTGTAGCTGTGCCTGGGATTGCTCTGACCCAGGTGTAGGACCTTGNTCACAAGCACTAGTGTATAAAGGTCCCTCTGGATGGCATTCCTTCCCTCCAGCGTATCCACCCAACCACACAGCTTGGTGTCAAACTTGCTGAGTGCGCACTCAATCCCACTGTCCATGTCAGAGACAAAGATGTTAAACAGGACCAGTCCCAACACCGATCCTTGAGGGACACCACTTGCCACTGGCTTCCAGCCGGACACTGAGCCATTGACCACAACTCTTTCATTAGTCTCCTTTCTGACACATTGTTAGCCTTATTAGACCTCTGACTTGATCATCTGAGACTTGTTCTCCTTTCAACTAGTATAAAACCACTCCAACAAAATCTCTGGGTGTAAAGCATTTGGCACATAAGTTTCATGTAATTGTTTCATTTTAGTGGTTAAATAATTGTGCCTGCATGTGCTGGAAAGCTTTTATAATTTATTCTGGGTAGAATGGAAGCTGGAGTTTGATGGAATTCTTCTACCCCTGTTCCTCCATTCCATTGTTTCTATGTGCAAAAGGCTTTCAGGCCATCTAAAAAGTCAAATTCAATTTCACATATGCAGCCATGGAATGGCAAGATTTGATGTACCTATGCTGTACACTTACTCAAACTTAAGAGACAAAAATCAAAGTATCTCTTAGATGCAGGCAGCAGCTCAGTTATATTATACTAATAAGTAATCTTACAGTCCTGACCACATATATGTAAAGGTCTCACCTTGATGTAAGTAATCTGGGTTTATGTTTTACTTCTTTTTTTCCTTTTATTATCTTCCTCTTTGATTTTTTGCATGAGTAGGATGAACACATAGAAGGTCACAAAGAGAACTAATTTAATGTCCTAGAGATTGTTTTACATCATACGATGCATTCCCAGTGTAAACCACACAGTCCTTCACACTGGTGCTGTCAACATCTGAATGGCAAGAATAGTAGTAACCAAAATACCGACAGTCAGTCTCTCCCCATAGCTGGCTTTGCTTTTGTCACTATCATTGTCATGATATCACGCCTCCCTTTCTAGAGTTTAGAATTCAATTTCCCTGGCCTTAGTAGCTATTACTTCTTGATAATCCTTTGCCAATTTTTTTTCTTTTAGAAGTTCAACTAACTTCATATAGTCATATCTCAAATTCCCATTCCACTTTATCATAACTTATATATTTAAATCCTTGCAATTTCTTTAAATTTTATCCATAATTTTTGCCTTTTTTTCAGAAGACAGACATTTAGTTTTGTCAACTATATCTGAGAACTCTCCACTAGCTTATCCATGCTCTGGACATGAGGCCAACTCCATGACAATTCTAGGATATGCCCATCTAATCCCTACACTAGGCCACTAACTACATTGTTCAAATCTAATGAGCTCTCCCTAACATTTTAGGTGCACACTACTCTAAAACATGGCAACAATATTCCTGAGCAGCCTGACCTAACTCTGAAGCTAGCCTTGCTTTGAGTAAGACAGTGGGCTACCAGAATCTCCAGAGGTCCCCTTCCAAACTAAGTATGTATCACATTACAGTATGGGCAGTCAGAGAAAAGGGCCTCTAACTGAACAAAATGTGTCTAAGGCATAAACCCAGTTTTTGACAGGTCAAATAATGCATTTATTCATTGCTTTCAGAGTCCCTGATGGGGAAAAAAAATGCATTTATGATATGAAGTTTCGTGGAGCTATTTACAGCGTAACAAGCGTAGATTATTTACTAAATAAAGAAACAGCCATCATGCTTTTTTCAGTTTTGAAGCAGTGCTTGCTGTGACTGTGAGATGGATTAAATTTAACGTTGGGAACTCCGGAAACTAATTATAGCAGATGATTGTAACACTGCACCCTCAGATATGCCTAATTTGCTTTTACTGGTGTAACTAATGAGATAGATAAGAAAATAATGTCCATATGCACATGTTTTTATTTAGTAGCAATAGCAGAATTCATGATACTAGCTAAAAAAATAAAAGGTATACCTGATAACTATGATGCCATAAAGAACACAAAAGTGTGAAACAAGTCTTTCCTAGCCAGTAGAAAGAGTCCAGGAAAAGGTAGTACAAAATCTCTAAGGAACAAGAGGGTTCATATAGGGGGAAAAAGAATCTCTGGTAAATGTAAATGCTGGTGGTTCCCCATGTCCAGCCAACTGTAGCAGTCCATCACTGGCCTATCTTTGGTTCTATTTTAAACACAATTCAGGATAATTTTAAGTGGTTTCTGAAATCTGATGCGGTCCAGCTCCTCCAGCTACATACTTTCCCTCCCTCCACTGCATTGTGACTCCATACGTACAACTGGAAAATGAACTGTTGCAGTAAGACGACCCACCGGAAAATGTTTAATGCTTTAAATATAAAAGATAGTTATTTGGGGTGGATTTGTTTTCCATCAGGTCAGGTCTGTTGAAGCTGAACATACAGCAACTTGTTTTCTGGATCTGGCAAAACAGAGGTGGTATGAGCACACAGAGAGCTAGACCTGCCCATTTGGCAAGATGCTGTTTCGCCGTCATGATGTGAGACAGGACTGCTGGTGCAACTGTGAGATAAACCCATACACACTTCACGTTGACAACGATGAATGTTTGGACTCTATCTCATGATGGATATCTGTCAAACTTAATTTTAAAATCAGATTTTTTGCTCTTCTTCTGTCAATCAGCCCTTTTCAGTTCTTCCTGTACTGCTGTTTTAGTATGTAAGACTTGATTCTGCTATGGTGTTGGGATGCTCATAGTATACAAAGCATGAAAACTCCCTAAGCACCCTGTAGAACTTGCATGAGCACTGAACTCATGTCAGGTAACTCTATGTTGTTTGCATGTCTTCCACTGGCCTCTCCTCCAAAATTTTTTTGTGTTTTGTTTTTCCATACCTGTTTATAACTAGTTAAGATTTGTCCTTAACTTGTACTCCCAAACAGATCATGGTCTCCTTTTTAGAAAGGTCTGCTCAGTGGCAGATGGCATCTACAAACGAGTTGCATCCTTAATTTCATGTGGCATGCCCTAACACCTCTACCTTCATGCCTTTTATGAACTGGCAAGTGAGACATGTAAAACTACTTTTGCAGAAAAGAGCTGGTACCTTCAGTTATCTGCCTCAACTCCTTGTTTGATGGAAAGAGAACATAGGTTATTTATTTCCATTTGTATGTGCTCCCACTGTTTTCCCTCTGTTCTTTCTGCCCGTTCTAGCAAGACCACTGTGCACCATATGGATGTCAGCTGAGTTGCTGCTGAACATAACACATCACAGGTTTTATGGGCTGTGCTCCATATCACAGTGGTGGAGAACATAGAAAACCAGGGTTATTTATACTTCCTTGCTCTCCGCCAAAAGTCTTGCTTTGCAAGTATGTAGGCTTGTTGATAGGAATAAACTAGGTTTTGGTAGCTTTTGCACTGTTAAATCTCTCATCCACTGCAAACTCCATCCCCTTTGTATGCATAGGTCTGGGTCATGAATGTGGACAGTCGCTTAAATGCCTCATAAACCTGCCTAGAATTTTTCATCACAATGTTATAAAGGATGCATTAAGAAGAGTTTTGCTTGAGTGAGGCTCATTTATACAAGTCTTCCACGCTTTATTAAATTGCTTCCTTTTTTTGTGAAATAATATAGCATGGTTAAAGAGGGAAAAAGAAAAGAAAAAGGCAAAAATTATAGCCTTGGTTTAACTGTAAAGACCACAGATATTAGGCATTGCTTGAAACTACCTGTGTACAAGTAATGGCTTACATAGATAATTACAAGGTACTCTGGCAGCGCAAGTACTAATTCTTTACCACTGAATTCCTCAACTGGGAATTACCCAGAGCAGAAATGAGTTCTCTCTGTACCTTAGGTGAGCAGATGTTTAGCAGATCTTGAGAGTTTTAAGTATAGGCTTGATAAGATTGGCTGACACTTAGCTCTCTAATTATGTCTTAAAGTGAGCTTGATCCTGCCTGAATTTCAGATATATAACATCGTATAAGGTACAGAATTGGCAGGACTATGAGCAAAAAAGTAGGGCTATTTTATCTGTCGGGAACTTCTTCCATTGCCATGTTTGTATTAAGATTACAGATCCAGCTAGAAGCACTTACCTAACTAGGAGAAAACATATTTTTAGTGTTCAAGTTTTTATCAATTTTGAAAGAATTCCTCTCTGCAACTCTTTTCAGAAACCTCAAATAAAGATCTTTGCAGTGAAGGATGTAACTACACCATGTTGCCATTGAAAACGGCAAATCATGGTATTCTCTCATTCAATAATACACACAGAATATGAACTAAATTTGTTAAAGCAGTGACTCACTTTTGAGCATGGGTAGAAAGAATAAACATGACAGAAGAGTGATTTCATAGAGCAAGTCTGCATGATTCCTTCAAAGGTTTTATTTTGGGTGGTGGAAAAAGAAGTCATTGCTTGCCTTTACTGACATAAATCTGCTGTAAAAATGAAAAGTGAATCTTTTTCTGCCCACAGGCAGAATAGTTAGTTACCCAGTTGGTGGATGTTTCTTTCAGTGATGTTGAGTACTTTCAGATGGGGTGAAATTTTTCTATAACAAAGAAAATATCAAATCATCATCTTAAGTATAGGTGAAAGTCTGTCTCTGAGAGAAGTTCAGAGCATACTAATGTACAGTGTTCCTAGCACATCTCAATTCCACACAAGGATGTATGATGCTGTATTTGCATCTATGTCTAAGTGTCATTTGTATCATTGCCCATAGGGAAAAAAATGACAGACCGGCTGTTGAGGAACTGGAGTGGGTATGAAGACCTCTTACCTTCATACTTTGTTCCATATTTTTGCTGGTTTAACAACATCAGCTCATTCAATATCTCTGTCTCTTAACTCCTAGCTATAAAGTGAGTGACACTTCATATACAATGCCCTCTGTGAAGTAGGTATAAGTGCACATACAATTTAGAAACCCTCAAATATTCTGCTCATTGGGCCACTTACACGACAGAAAACTAACGTGGGGCAGAAGGCTTGCTTTGAAAGAATCGTAAAATGAGTAGCATTTTCTTTTAAGCTGCCAGGAAGGTGTAACAGGTCACAGTGACTAATTTACCCACAGACACCTACGATGGTGAGCAGATGTGTTCATAGCACAATGCAATCTGCTTGGGTTTGATCAGATTTGATGACCTTTTGAATAGTATAACCCAAAATTATGTTTTGGAGTGACCACATTTGAATGGGTAAATCTGTCCTATAAACTTCAGAGAGTATAATGTCCTCATACTTGCTAGAGGCAAAATGTCTTTCAGCAAAGCTCTGACGTCTAAGAAGTCAAACTGGTAAATCTGCTTTTGTTGAGTGCAGTTGGCTGGACATGGAGAAATGCAAAAGCATTTTCCATCTCAGACGCACTTTTCCCATTCGAGGCCTATCCAAGGAAGCAGAAATAGTGGTGCCTTTCATCTGCACTGGTAGAGAGCTGCAGCTTTATCTAGGTTGGACTGTCACCATCTAGCTCTGTTAGAACATGTGATACTGATGCAGGATGAATGCATAGAGTCGTGGAATGATCATCTAATGGTTTGGGTTTGAAAGAGACCTTAAAGGTCAACTAGTTCCAACCCCTCTGCCCTAGGTATGGAAGAAAGAAGCCTTTCCAACACCATAACCATGTTAGTAGCTTTGTGGCAAAATAAAATATTCCTCCAAAAGAGGCATTTTCCTTCAAGTAGTCCTGCAAAGCAAAGGAGTCCTAGTATATTCCTGACCCCTGTGAGAGGAGTTTTGCTTCTTATGGTCATCAGTCTCTCTGTGATATCAACCAAGCACACAGCATGCCACTGTTGCAGCACGTACTTAATCTGTTTGTGTCAAAATAGGGAAGGTGGTGTGTTTCTTGCGGATGCCTGTCTGATGCCATCTCCAGCAATGCCATCACAAACAGGAGCAATAAGCTGCTTGCCAAAATGACCTGAGGCCAGACCAGGTTAGCATGCTGACATGGGTACTGACATGTAAGAATGTTTCTTGTGCTCCTAATTGCTTTCAGGAACAGAGGAAAAGCTAATAACTGGAACTTCACTGTATTATTTCAATTATTGGAAAATCAGTGGCAAAAATTTCCAAAGACTAACTGAAGGAATCTGCAAATAAATTTCCCATTATCATTAAGATAATGAGGCAATTTTTCTATAAAAATACATGTGCATAAGCACCTGCACACAAGTATCTATGATACGCACAAAAAAATATGCTAAATTATAGGTGAAAACTAACAAAGTTGAGAATGTATCATAATGAAATCATGCTTTTGTAATCCAGATATTTGGTTGTATTTAATATTATTTTTTGTCAGCTACACATACAGAATCTGAGAGAGAACAGAATGCAGTGACAGATCCACTTTACAAAACAGGCTAGCTTTGCAATATACAGCATTTCAAGCACTAATATTTTTTTTCAAATCATATACACAGTAATCATGCAGCAGCTATGCTATAGCAGCTACAGCTATGCTACGGTATGCATTTTGAAATAAATAAGGTGGTTTTCTTTAAAAGGCACAGAGAGTATTAACTTAGATGCTTGTTTCCTGAGCATCTTTGAGAGTATTTACTTGTTCTCATTTTAGAAGCATCACCTTGGCCCCAGATTGTAGTCAGGTCATGGCGGTTTGAATGTAAAAGCAAGCAGCTTGTACAGCACAATTGCAGTGGCTTAGAGGGCTACTAGGGAATCACAGACCTTTTAGTGCTCTGCAGGTGGAGGTATGGTTTATTGTCAGTTTCCCTCATCAGCCTCTCATTTGCTATACTTCTAGGGCCTTTTGGAGATAAGTTTGTCCTAAATTTTAAGGCAAGTAGGGGTCCACATAGTGTACCTTTCCACCTAACACAGATCACAGCTTTTTACCTAATAATTTCTGCACCAAACTTGTAACCTTTGTTTATGCTAAAGCATCTCTCTGGGAGAGATGATCTTGATTTTAAAATGTCAAATGATACGTAATTATTTGCTAAGCGCTATCATGAGTATGATATGAATTGTGAAATGAACCCTGCTCTTTTAAGCAGGGAACTTGGCATATCTTAGCATCAGCTGAACATATTGTAACGATCTATTTCTGTATCTGAAAAGTCCAAGGGAAACAACTGGATTGATCAAACTAGCACATGAGAACTGGAGAAACAGACTGTGCACAAGATGCTATTTTTTGCTGCCAGTTCCAAAGTCCTGGAAATGGTTGTGTGTATAAACACGTCTGCTTGTCATAGATCACTCCTGTGTAATGAGGCAAGCAGCACATGGTGCTGTAGAAATTTGAAATGTGCCAAGATGAAGGAACCTGCACCAACGCACAAGCACAAAACCAGTCATGCAGAAGATCACCAAACAATATGAATATGAAACCTTCTTATAAAAAAAAATTAAAAAAAATAATCTGTTTTCTGTTTACTTCACTGTAGCCATTTCCTACTTTATGAACACCAATTCATCTCAATTAAGGTGAATGCTGAAGCAATTCCTAAGGGCAGACTCTTTACAGAGACGACACTGAACATGGTGTCACACGCAGAACAAGACAAGTGCTATCACAGACAGAATTAGCCTAATTGATAATAATAATGACGATGCAATAGAAACAGGCAAGTTGGGTAAACTTTCTTGCTCTGTATTTGAGATGAACTCCAGGTGATGTCTCCATGTCAGAAGATGTGACTAGTAATACTCCTATTCAACAAACAATCCATGATGGTGTTAAACAATCAACCAACACAGCTGTACTTTTTTACTTGGACATCATAAAATTTGGTCCCATCGTCTCAAAAAGAGAAACAATATGAGGAAAACCTCACTACCGCCATTTCTCCTTCCAAGCACTTATGTTGGTATTTCTCTTTCCCTCCAAATTAACTTGTCCTTCTAAAACTTCTTTTTTTATTTCTGCAAATAACGGAGTTTCTGCAACTCTATTATTTCAAACTGGATGTCTTTCTGTCCCAACATCCCATTTCGCTACCTCTAGCCAAGAAAAAGTTGTGCTCCTCCTCCAGCCAGAGCCCAGCACAGATGTTCCTTGTCATGTTCCTACACATGTGGAACAAGCCCACAGCAAGGCATCACATTGCCCTGTGTCTCTGTTGGCCTCAGGCTACTTGCTGCTCATTCAGCAAGACCAAAATGTCATAAAACTGTCCACATTTTCTTAAGTGTTCCTAGAGGAATGACCTACTAGACTAGACTGTGTGGGACTTTCAATCACTGCAATGTAATTCGTGTCTTAAAGGTTTTTTCCCAATATACTATATTCAGTGGAAAGATAATTCAGAAGTCTGAATTTATAATCTCTGGGGAAATTCTTGAACATTTTTGGAGCTTTTTATTTGACCATTGATTTTGAACAACTGTTCATCCTCACCAGATTGCTGCCAAAGTCAGTGATGTCAAGTAACTATGACAACTAAAGAGAAACTAAAATACGCAGAGTTTCCAATGAAACCCCATTTAATAAGTTACCTCACTTTAAGGATCTTTGTCTTTCCTCCTTTCCAAATTATTGCATAAATATATGTTGGTGTAGATTCAAAAGATGTTTCCCAGAATGAAACTTTTGTGTTTATTTTGTTCTGTGGTACAGGAATGACCTCCCAAAACTGCCTGACCACTTTGCAAACAAGAATCATATACATCTTCATGTACAAAAGGCTGCAATATTGATGCAGGTGTTTAATGTCTTAGCATTTAGCATTTCTATAGATTCAGTATTTCTAAGCTCTGTACAAACATTTTCTAACCACTATGCAACCATTTCAGATCTGGGCAGGGCTATGGCAGTTTTCATCTGGAGTTCTTAAACATGCACTTATTCCTCTTAAAACCAGCAACATAAGTTTTAGTTAAGACTGGACATTTTAGAGCTATTTCATTATACACTGGGACGCTGGAGAAAAGCAGTTATGTGTATTTTTATTACTCTGTAGGTACAGGCTTAGGTAGCTGTACTTTCTGAATGCAGATTTAGCGTAAGATGATTTCGTTTTCAACAGTGACCCCTTCTGGTGTGAGCGTGAAGATTCTCTACACTGCACACACTGCGCTGAAGCTGCTGTCATTTCTAATACAAAATATTTCGCTTGTAAAACTTATTACATTTCAGTCGTGGTCTGAAATGCATAAGCAGAAGAAAAGGAGCCTGCCATAAGGGCCTCGCTTCTTTCCTGACCTTGCTTTATTAAGACATCTCTGAGTACTCTTGATTTTTTGAACACTAAATGTCATTTAACCAAGATCAATGCTTCTTAGCAGGACTGCATTACTTAGAGAATATAAATCGATATTCAGTTCTGTGCTAAACATAGAAAAGACTATAAGTAGGGGTCTTGGGCAATAATACCTTCCAAACAACTCATTATTTTCTTCCTGAAGGTGAAATACTGAAATTTCCACTCTTGCAAATCTGTTCCTTCCATCCTCGTTTTACTTCCTTCTTTCTGAATTAAGAGCCCTAATGCCGTTTAAAGGTCTAACGGCTCCTTTCAGGACCATTTGATTGTAATGATCTCTGTTGTAGAGCTTTCATTTTCTACTCCTGCTCTGAAATAGTCTCAATTAAATTATTGGGCAGGAGACCGTAATTTTTAAGCAGAGGGGCTGTAATTCTAGTACTGCAATGAAGTTCCAAATAAATATAATATTCAGTATAGCCAGAAATTAAAATCCTGAGTAGACTGCTGTGGCCTTAATTTTTGCAGCTAGCAAACCACCATTATCACTCGACAAGCCTTTGAAATTTGTGCCTTTCTAGATGAAAAATTTGCAGTTTCTTCTGGAGTGCAGTGAAACATTCTGTCACACTCCTCTCCAAAGTGACAACATTTCTTCATCAGTTCTTCAGCTTTCCTTCCTTGGTGCTGTTCCAGAATTTGGGTCAACTTCTTGCTAGTTCTTTTAGAGTGGGTTTTTTTTCAAAGGGGGTGGAATTAGACGTGGTTCCAATGGGAACATTTTATAATCTGTGATATTGCTGAGCCTCTTTTTCTTCTATGCATGGCAATACCCTTGCAAAATCATACAACCTAGCAGGAGCTTCAATCAAATTAGTTGTTCTCTTGCTCTGAAGCTGAAGCAGCACCACCACAGTCACTCCAGCCAGCTGCATATCCAACCTGCTCCCACAGACCCCAGGGCAAAGTCTGCAGCATTCTAAGGTGGTTTATTCCAGGGCTTGGATAACATAAGAAACTACACCTGATGTCCATACAGATTCTCTTTACTGCTATTTAATGCTGCCACCCTGCTGGCCTTCCCTTCATGGATGTAGAGAACAAGTATTTCCATGGTGATACCTACCTCTAAGTGACTTGGTTTCACTCACCTCGGCTGACTGTAGTCTTCTTGTTGCCAAAAATGCATCTCAGGCTTGATCTTGGGGAGTGACTATTACGACATCTCTGGCTGGGAGACAAGATAGCCAGCCAACAGACACAGTAAGCACCTCACTGAAGGGATGGCTGGAGCCACTGCCTCCTGTCAGCTAAGGTAGGCTGGTCATTACAGAAAGAGCTGTGATAATCCCTCCCACACAAAAGATGAACATTTAAGAAGATGAACTGTCCTTGAACTCTCCTCCTTTTGTATTTCTGTCTCTGCCTCTCCTGAGCTGCTGTGGCAAGCCAGGGACACAGTGCAAGATTTTTTGTTTGCTTTCTTCCCCATTTCTACTGTGGACATCAGAACCTGCCTCTGAGCTCTCAAGGGTTCCTCTTCTTTGACAGCTACAAGCAAAGACTACAAACACAGCCAAGTGTTTTCAGCAGGAACTGAAAGTTATTGCAGCTCTGTGGGAGGCCAGGATAGTCAGGGAAGCAGTGGGCACATCCCTGACAGACAAATATTTTAACTGAGGCTAGGGAGGAAGGTGCTAGTGGGGAACATTGCATAAGACCCTCAACAGAAGGTGCTGTCATGGCTGAACCTAAGAGAGGACAGGAGAACTGGGAAGGCTATGACTGGACCAGAATAGCCTGAAATGGTGCTCCTTCAGACAGGAGATTGGACTGGATGGGATAGATGAGAAAGGAAGAGCTCTTGACACTTCTTACCCACATCCACCATGCAAACTATGCAAACTGACTGTTCAGGACCCCATTAAGAGCAACTGGTCTGAAACAAACCAGATAAAAACAAACTTTCCTATTTTCTTGCAGTTTTACCAGTATTGGGATGGCTGCTTATTGACTACATTTGCAGTGAAAAAGTGGTTATGAATATGAGAATTACTTGTTCCCTGTTTCTTAAACATGGCAGGATTAGCTTTTCCCCTGACTCTTTAAGAACATAATTCCTCTGCTGGAAAAGTGGAAGAGCAATATCTCCTGAGGATCCTGTTAAGAATAACACAGACCCTTATGGGCTCTTTGCCATCCACTTAAGCTTACTTCATGACAAAAGGCCTGCAGAATGGTACTTGTTTCAAACAGTGGGAAATCCTCCTGATACATACTTATTTTAATATTATCAGGCCATATTACCTCTGCCACAACTTTCCCAAATGATGAAATATGCTGAGGTTTGAAAAGGATGCCAGTGTTCTTTAGAGAATTATTGACAATGCTTACAGTATTTCCAGAGCACCGTGAGATCTGTTTTGAAGTGTGCTTGCTTGTTTTCAAAGTCCACTGGTTTCTAGGCTTAGGATCTCATTATTTTCTGTTTTCCTTCAAAGGTGCAATAGAATGCTTTTTTTAATTAAAAAAAAAAAAAAAAAAAAAAAAAAAAAAAAAAAAAAAATTATTAATATATTAAAAAATTAAAAAAC
>NDXB01005177.1:49720-78366 GCA_002631895.1 Agapornis roseicollis
AAAAAAAAAAAAAAAAAAAAAAAAAAAGCATTAAACCAGTCTGAATGCAGTCAAAAAATTGAAACAGTCAAAAATTACAAACTGAAAATGATTTGTAATATTTTTGTCTGGGTTTTATTGCTAACTATGTGAGGACTGCCTCGTTCTGTTTGCTTCTCAAAGTCATTCCATTAGATGTGGAGCATAAAAGCTTTTAATGGAAAATCTCTACAGAACAACTACTGCCAGAGAATTTTGTACTGGAATATCCTCACAAGCAAAGCACAAAGAGGGGTGAACCCAATCATGCCAATCTGGCTCCAGAGTTATTTTAAATATGTATGTAAATATATATATATGTGTGTGTGTATAGATATAGCTAAATTAAAAACTAAACAGCATTAATATTGTACAGCTTTTTTCCCACTGTTACATTTCAGTGTCCTGATCCTGCAGTGTGACATAGGTACCCAGCTACATATAACATCTAGCAGATTAAGGTGAACTGCAAACATGAAAAAATGCTTCTTAAAAGTACAGACCCCAAAACTTCCAGTGCTCAGTTCCACAAATGCTCATCTAAATGAGAGCTGAAACAGAGGTGACATGGTAAAACTGTATTTTACCAGCTCTTTGTCACTCTTCTATAAAGTAAGCACTGAAATTGTTAGGCAGTGAAAAGGTTCATAAGTACTTCTACTTAAAAGAACCCTCCAAGGGAGATTCAGGTTTAAGACACTACAAGTTAAGGTCTTTTCATGTTATCAGATGTATTATACTTCTTGCTCTTTGATTCTCTTGTCTGAATCAGTCTTCAGCAGAACATAATGAACCTGTCAGGAATCCTTCTAGCTGACTGACCAGTCAATGCAACCAGCAATTTCACAAATGAATCTGTTTAATCAAGCTATCTAAGCTGAAGAAGATACTTAGGGAGCTTTGCAACAAAGGGATGCTGACTTGTTATAGCTTCTTATGCTATTCTTCAGTTCATAACAGCAAAGCAATTCAACTCAAGGAGGGAAATCATTGAACAAGAAATAAGCCACTGAAGTGCTTTGCTGTATCAGGTGTTAAGTGTTGTATACTCTGATACAGTGGGAACTCTGTATTAGCTGAAGTTTGGGCAGAATAGAAATCTTTTCAAAGTTACCACACTAGTTTGACATCCTGAACAAGGAATCTTGTTCAAGGGATCTCATTTGCTGATTTAGATCCTGGTCTGCAAGCAGTCATGTTCCCTAGACTCCCACATAAATATCCTTTAGAGATGTTTAAAGGAGTTGGGGGTGGGTTTTTTCCCCAACAAAACATATCTGGCAAGTTACTAATTTTGTTACTCTCCCTTAATAATGTAGTTGTCAGTGCTGTTGCAAGATGGCATGTTTCTTTGTTATAACCCTTATGCAAGCAGTATTCTGAATGTTCTCCAGCCAAAAAAGCCCTCCATCCCCACCCCTGCCTGACATCAGCACTCCAGAGTTCAAAAAGGCATGGATCCCTATAGCATTCTGTCCACACTCTGACACTGTTCCACTGAACCTTGTCAGCCCCACTCTGATCAGCTTGTGTAGCTCAGCAGGGATCACAGGACAAACTGATAGCATAATACCCATACCTTGAAGATTAGTTCAGATCAGCTTGTGTAGCTCAGCAGGGATCAAAGGACAAACTGATAGCATAATACCCATACCTTGAAGATTAGTTCAGATTTAATGAGATGCATAGATAAAACTGAACCCATCTGCCTGCCTCTATAAACCCGAAAACTTTCTGACAGGACTGTGCCAGAACTTGTAGAGGGACACCATGCTGCTCTTTGACAAACACTGCCTGTCACTTGGAGCCCTTTGGAAAAGAAATCTGTTCCTTTCAAAAATTCTGACAGACTGTTATCAAATCCAGCACTTTAGAAGCCATTCCTTTCTTCCACTATTTGGTCATGTATTTTCATCTGCAAACCTCTCCCTTGCACTTCTGTAATTTGTATTAACCCTTCCTAAGCTTGGTGATGGAGAACTAACTTTATGCAAGAGGACTGATGAAGTTCAGCTTGTTTCAACCAGCAGAAAAGGGCTTCAAGCAAGGATGTGATTCACTCTGAATACAGCAGAATAAACTTTGGGGAAGGATAAGGACTATTTACACTAATGGATAATGTTAAGAGCTACTACGGCAGTCTGCAGACTTCTGGAAAAACATCCCTATAGTTCTTCATACTCCTTTCACTTTCAGAAAGATCTCTTTGTCAACATGGGTTTAGAATCATCCTCTCTCCTTTTATTTCTCTCCTCTATACAGCTTTGCAGCAGGTGGGCAATGCAGAAAATAGAATAACTGTGGAATTAAGAGAATGATTACACCAAGTATTCTGTAAATTAGATGTGAAGATCTTTTTAGCTCCTGAAGTTTTGCAACACACTTACATGGCCAGTGTGTAGGATCCTACTGCTGTTATGCCTCAGGGAAGCCATACTAACCTTGTGCTTCATACCGAAATCTTTGTATGACATAGAGCTACAGGCTGTGCTGTAGCTTCCAGAAGGAAGTGAACTCCAGAATAACTCATGGGCAGGAGGCAGTGGCTGTTTGTGATGGCTCCCATCACTCCACTGTGGTACAGCACTGAGTAGGGCACACAGAGACACTAAAGTGAGCTGAGTCTGGCTGCACCAGTGGCCCTATTTGTCCATGTTTCCCTGGTGGTCAGGGGTGAAGGCTGCTCAGCTGCCCTGCTGCCAACAGAGTTCCCCTTTCACATGTGATGTTACAGGAAGGGCACCACATTCCTCCCCAGAAATTCACAGTGTTTAGAAAAGGCTCTGTTTTTCATATAACTTCCCAGTACCATCATACCAGCCTATCATAGATCTTTTTAACATACTCATGCACAGTAGAACTGCAATATGAGTAGTGCTTCATTTATAGTTGAACTGAGCAGCAGCCCTAACAGCAATGTTGCCATACACAGTAACTCTGGTTCTGGCTGACTACTGGTGATACCAAGTGGTCCTTCATTCTACAGGGTGGTTTGTCCAGCGCTATATCAAAGCAGTGCCCTGAGCAGAGCAGTTCCTAGCTCCCTGAAGGGCTGGTAGCATCATGTCACATTCATTGCTTTCTGTGGTGATGGAAAGCATGGCTTACCTGTGTAACGGTACGATGCACAACAGACAACACTAAGAACACAACTATAGATTTACACAATAGTGCACAATATGTACCTCAAAGGAGAAAAATGGCATTCTCCTGCTAAGTACTGAAAAATAAACCACTTAACTGCTAACAATCTCATAGGAACAGTACTTAAAGCTAATCAAATCTACCACCTCCATCAATGTCTAATTTTTGGACAAGAACTTGTCTTCTTTTTGTACTGTTTCTCTGCAAATGTCCTGTGTCCTTACCTGCTTGCTCATTCTTGCTACAGATAATACACTAATACCTAATTTGCATATAGATTAAAAATTACCTTGAAGCTGATTCAGAGAAACCTCCAGGAACTTATTTATCCCTTGATGAGGAAAGGCACCAAGGAGTGGAACAACAGATATACAGATTCCATTAAACCCATGTTGGCTTAAATAATAGAACTAAAACTTTTGGGGTTCAGTTTCACTGGATCAATATAACAAAAATGGACTCTGGAAAACTGCTGGGGAAAGTATTCTGCATACACTAATAGCTACTGCTGAACTGTTGTAATTTACTTCAGAATTTAAAAATCATTATGCTTGTCCTGGCTACTAAAAGTACTCAGTTTGTTCTTGTGCCTCGTTTCGTCAGCCTCAGTGCATATTATGAAATGTTCATATTTTCATATAAAAATTGCCCTGTTTCTCTCTCAGCTTTTCTCCCGACACCAGTTTCCATATCAGGACACTTCAGGTTGATCCCCAGGGGACATTAGTCACTGAGGAGAGCTACAAAAGCTTGCCACAGCCAGTCTCCCAGTGTAATTCAGTAACAACAGCAGATGGTTTTTTTCAAAGACATGCATCTGGTTGAACATGCAGCTATCACCATGTCTTCAGTAATTCTCTGCATAATAAACAAGAACTCGAGGTGGAAAAATAACATGCAACAGTGTAAATTAATAAAATCTTCTGGAATTATTAAACTTTTCTGTATTAATTTACTGAAGTCTTCATTTCTTCTTCCATGCATTAAGCTTCTGTATTACAAAACATTATGGATCTTTTATCATCTCTGACTGCTTGTTTTCAGTTTAGCAAGAATAATAAAGGGAGCAAATGCTGAGAATAAGACAGGCATTCCTAAGCTTACTAATTTTCTTTATGCTCTATATATTATTGCAAATTCACAGTCAGCTAAAATATGTCTTAATTAATATTTTTCCATCCTTTCTCAAAAGATGGTGCATATTTTCCCTTCCTGAAGAACCTTGCAAGTGGAGCATGAGCTTAAGTCTTTGTAAATGCATTTCAGGTATTGAAAAGACTGCCAACATGCTACTGGGCAGTGGCTCTGCCAGAAAGGGAGCTCAAGGCCCCAACTGGGGCACATGGCAGCAACCTCCTCCTGAAAAGAGCCAGCCCTGCTATCCTCAGGCACAGGCATCTGCATCATTTTATGGCTGATATTTAGTGACACCAAGAACATGGGTTATGCTCAGTTTTAGTATACAGGTGAGGTGCATGTCTGTGAATTTTAGTAATTTTCACTCCCTGTAACTTTAGGTCTAGGCTGTGATGACTAGTGAAAGAAGGATACTCATAATCTTCACAAAACCAAAATCTCAGGTTGGAGACGTGTATATCATTGCACAGTCCTATAACCATGGCTGAGCACCCACAGCTCAACACATAATCCAGTATTCACTCTTCTAATGAAACGATACCTCCTTCACTGCTAGATCAGGTGCAGGACATTGGGTTAAAAAAAAAATAATAATTTGTTGAGAAAAGATGCAGTGCTAACCTAAGTGCTCATAATTTTGTTAAAAAAGAGACCTAACCTAAAACTTCAGGACAAATCAGTTTTAATGATTGGTACATGTGTCCTGACAAGAATGCCTTTTAGGAAGGCAACATAATAGGTACTCTAGCATGTTTCAAAAGGGAAGTTTTGAGCATCTTTAAACCCCAAGGCACTGACTGAGTCTGTAAGCTTTAAGCCCTTGTGTTGCTGCTCACTTGAAGATCACCTCCAATGATGTTATTTGAAGCCACGGGACTAAATCAAGTAAGAAGAAAGAGGATGTGAAAAGGCACATCAGCATCATGAAATGACTACGTAGAGGGCTGTCCAAGAACCCAGAGCTCACGCAGTACTACTGGGGTGCCTGAAGTAGGGTGAATTTTCTGGAAAGCAGGAGCAACGGCAGCATAGCTCCATTCCTCCCCAGCCCTGAAGACACATGTGGGTGGAGCAGCTTTCATTTGTGCTCTCTCCCCTGCTTCTCAGTCAGTAATAACCTTCTTTCTTGGCTTGTTTTCCCCCTACCACAGTCTATCCAGGCCTCTGAAATACAGTACCAAGGTTGCTGCCACAGAACTAGAGGCACCACAGTGGAGAAAAGGGAAGAGTTATTAAACAGCTTTTGTTTAAGAAAAAAATTGCTGCTCCTTGTTGTTATGCTTCACAAACTTTGCTGAAAAAAAGGGCAAATACCTAACATAGAGGACAGGTGCCCAGAAGGGCAGGGTTGGCTGCACCACATAAATTCTTCTTCCTTCTCCGTAAAATGGAAGGTATAATAAAAAAAACAATTGTACCTTGCCCCTTCAACACAGTATTAAAACCTGAAGTTGTGTCAAAAAGATATGTGCAAAGCTGTCATGGATGGAGTGGCACACTTCACTTGTAACAGAGAAGCAACAATGTTTCATGATGCAAAATAATGAATTAACAAGGTTGGTGGTAAATGAAACAGTGGTTTAACAAGATTCAGTGACAAGGTACACTTGATTATTTGGTACACAGACAGGTTCAGACCAAACTGTCAGGGAGACCCTCCTGTTGACTTACGAGATTAAGAAAGGACCCCCTTCCACTTTAAACTCCTTCTCAGAGAGGAGCCTAGGCACAGCTGGATATAGTCACAGTCCCAGACTTGATCAGTGGTTTATGACTAAATTTTTAGATGTGCACAATCAATCCTTTATACTTCCTGGCTAAAATGTCAAAGTTGCAGCATGCTTATTCTCAATTCGCTTGCCAAGAATTTGATGTGATAAGGAATCTCCCAATCCCAAGGAGTAACCTTGGGAGGTGTCCCTACTCAAGGAGCAATCCTAACATGCAGCCCACTGCCATGCAGGATTGCTCAATGGGCCCTGGGCTGTTCACTGTTTCTGGAGTAAGATGGTTGAGTTATATGTGCATACTGACTACAGAAGTTAGTTTTCTCCAAATTTGGCTTCAGTTGGACCTTGACCAGCAGCACTATGCTGAGGGAGGCACATGTTGCTCAAATTAGCTCTTGGTTATTGGGATTTCATCTGCTTCCTCTGAAGCCACTATGATTTGGATGCAGCCATCACAATCAAATGCAGCCATTTCAACCATCTCTAGTGGCTGTCACTTTAGCAGGGTAATGTCTCTGGCTGGCCATGGGGTGAAGCACACCATCATAAAGGGAAAATTACTAGTTTCATTAAAATCCTTCCACAGGATAGCCTTTTAAAAAAATGAATACAGCCCTCTCACCAGTATCTCTTCAGTCCTGTGTTCATTTTGACACACATGATTTAAGACTCTTCACCATGGATTCACTGTGAGAGAGATGAGGCACAGATTCCCTGTAGAAATCACCATTTTTTCCTGCAGCATTTTTCTCAGTTCTCTAATCTCTTTGATTTCGAAAGAAAGGCTACTGACTTTAATTTTTGCTAAGCTTCCCTTTACAGTGATTGCAGTTTCATTACAGCCTCTTCCTGTGTCTTGCATGATTTGATGGATGTTGTAAGTACAGGAAGGCTATGTTGAGTAAAGAAATCAAAACCAAAATGCACAAAAATTAACAAAGTAGATCTTGAGTTAGATTTTTTCATAAAGAAACATCCAAATGCCTATGTTGCAAAATGATCCTTTGTTGTTATTCCACAACCCTTCCTTTCCTAAGCTAAATTCCTGCTAAGAATTCATGATGACTTTACCTATCCATTTATCCATGATAGCTGCCTGGTGTTTTTCCCATCCTGATAGTCTTGATATAATTCTGACTATTGGTTTAACCCTCCTACAATCTTTTCCAGACAAAACACCTCCTTTCAACTGGGCTGACATTCTACTTTTTTTTTTTTTTTTTTTCCTGTAATTATCAGTTTTCTTCCCAAGTTATATGCCCATTCCCATGCCCACATAAGAAAAAACTGTAATTGGAGGTAAGTGTGCGTCCTCAGAAAAATACGTGGTTTACTCTGTGCATGTATTTATATACGCCTGTATCTTGGTACATCCCCACTGCATTCATAACACTGTGTCATCCTGATATCCTTTAAGTATTACATGAAGCGCTCTGTTAGGACTCTGACAAGTCTACTTGGAGTTGCCCTTACCATCTGATGGGCCTGTCTTACATAGGGTGATTCGGTGCACATTTTGTCTAAACTTTAGATAATCAATATAAATGCCGTTCTTAACCAGAACAAAGTCAGATACTTAAAAGGCCTGCACAAAAGAGCCCCAAACATCGGTGGGCTATATGTAGAAGTAGAGTGGATATTGTGTGCCTGGTGGGATGAAAAATATAGAAATGAACCCAGGGATGTTGTTTTTCCTTCATATTTCATGACTGGGTTGCTGCTGTTTACAGCTAGGCACATACTCACCAAATTTAAGAAAAAGATCAGATAGGTCAGCAAGCTGAAGGAGCTCCTAACTCATAGTCTTTATGTGCAAGCAGTTAAGGAACAAGGACTATAAACAAGGAATAACAAGCTTTGAATTCACCTGAACAGCTGCTAGATGGGAATAAAAGAAGCACTCCAGTGCTGATCACTTAGAGACAGACTTATTAGCTGACCTGGGTGTCTATTGACTGAGTAGGATAATCCCCTGTGTAATGACCATTCATCTCTCCAAGCACAACCTTTATTCCCCAAAACCCTCTGCTTCCCACATGGGTTATTATTGCCTGCTCCATCCTGAAGCCTCTAACTGACAGTGTCATGAGGACAGCACAGGTTTCACTATTGATGGTGCATATTTTGTAGATCAGACAATACTGTGATTTTCTTATGCTAATGTCCCTGTAGCTTTTCCTTTAAAAGGGTAACATGATTTTTCCCTCCTCAGAGTAAATTAGGTATTAATTTACAATACAAAACCTCATCTTTTCAAAAGCTGTCTTAGAATTGTTCTGTTTATCTGTACAACTACTAAGGGATTTCTCCTACAGACCTCTTCCTCCCCTTTGAGAGAGGGGATGACGAGAGTTACTACAACAGCTGCAAGAGCCTTTGAAAGGGAGGCTTTTGGTGTAACTTGGGCTCTGAACTACTGTTGTCTTGGAAAATGTTTCTTTTAATGACATGAATTGGCATCTGTTTTAATTTTGGTTGAGCTGACACAGCAGAGAGGATTTTGTTTGCCTTCATTATTGTTTTCTCTAAGGAGTTTCCAGAGAATATATATAACAGCCATATCTTTCTCTTACAATACCTGCGAGATGGATAATACCAGCAGCTCCTGCATTCTTTCTACACCTCTAGTCAGAGCTATTAAGAATACCTTTGTTTAGTCTTTGAGAAAAGAAAATACATTTTTTTTACTGCTATCCTGAGGAACTGGTTAATTCTCTGCATCGTGCTGTGATATTGCCTTCAGTCACATCATTCTGGAAAGTGTTCATGTGTCTTTTCTCTATTATATTAAGACATAAAAAGATTAAAGTTATCTATTTCTTTTAAGGTGATGTTTAATTTCAAATGCTCCTAATCCACAGCGTTTATTTCCAATTAGATACTCAGGAGGGCTTATTGTTTAAAGTACTTTCAGAAGAGTAATGTTCATTTTTCAGAACTAGCTAAAATAAAAGCCTAAGCCACTGCAAGCCATTTGAACTTTGAATCACAGCCTCCATAGCTGGAAGTTTCCAGATGTACAAAAACTGATCTATCCTTCGGGGCTTTCTGAAAGGAAGGGATGTGCATTTTGTACCTATAGACAAGTCTGCATTAAAACCAGTCTGAAGTATAGAGGTGGCACCAGATGGCACTAGCATCCAGTGTCATGCGTTTGGCCTAAATACATCCAAATAAATAAGCCATGCATCCAGATCTTGCCTAAATTAAGCACACAACTGGTGCAACTGCATAGTATCAGTGTGGTCTCAGCTGCCCTTTTGTCTATGTAAGGCAGGATCTTAAAACAGTATCTAAGGATGACTGAGTTGCAATGAATCCTAATACCTTTTAAAAAATATAAAATTTCACCCATGTTTCCTGTTTTTGTTGGGGTTTTTTTGTTTTTTTTTTTTTTTCTTTCATTCTCTCCACTGTTCTGGGGACTATTGACCTGAACTTGGATGCATGTGTGTATAGCTTTTGTGCCCTCTTTCAGATGTCTGTCTTCCTCAAGTATTTCAGTCACACCAAGGGCTGAACATATGAAAACAATGCTGCTTTTAGCCCCCATCACCTTGCTTCAACAAGACTCTCTCTTATCATGAACAGAACCAGAATCTGATCCCAAGGCAGACACTAAAACCCTCTGGATTCCAAAATACCATTTCAAGAGCATTGCTTTTTTTTTTCCTCTTCCTCCTGTAGCGTAAGCATGAGGTAAGTTATCTTTCCTTACACCCAAATAGATGGGCATGTTGTATTACCCCTGTCTTAGAGAAATATTAAGCTCATTGGTGTCAGAGCAGAGAATTTGTGATGCCTAGAAACTAAGAGTGCACTACTTCAGGTATAACTAACATTAGCTTGCCTTGAACCCAATATAAGCGTACTAAAAAGTGCAAGCAATAGCAGCATGTAAGTATTTTGTGCTTTTGTACTAGCATACCATACACAATGCATAAGCATTTTACATACATGTCTGAGTAATGTGACCACCAACAGGGTAAACAAGTGTTCATGTAGCTTCAAACAGGAACCATTCAACGAAGAAGTTGCCAAAGGACATGATAAACACAAAAAGACTGCAGTATGCAGAACATCCTGCTGCATACAAATGAAGGATGACTGACAAAGCCAGACCAGAGGTATGATGTTAGAGAAACAGATAAGGTCCCTCTTTCAGAGGTGGGCAAGCTGCATATACATCAGGCAGGGAGGGAAAAGACAGAAAAGGAAGATTACACCCCCACTTATGACCAGACTCCCTTGTCAAAGAGCTCTCAAGCCTGATCACCTCCAGCTCCATGACCAAGGCAACCAGTGATTCACCCATCAGCCTTGACTTCATGGCATAAGATTTGTGGTACCACATACACAGAGGTGATTTAGGATATCAGTGTTAAGAATGAATGTTTTACATATCTAGTGGAGATGATTAATATTGTGTACGTACTAACCATTAGCACAAAATGAGCTGTTAATGAATGAATTTAATAAAGGCTTTTGAGTTTAAAATTGGCCTTCTTTATCAGTCTGCTAAAAAAATCCAATCCCAATGTTCTCTAATTCCCTATATGTAAACATATAATCTTGTATAGTTGCAAGATTACCCTCTTTTTAGCTTTAATGTTCACAATTAAAAATGTGAACAATTATCTTTTACAGGTGGCAAGGTCCTCGATTATAAAGTTTAACTCATCCTTGATGTGAGGGTAGTGTCTGAATCTTGCCAGGACATGTGCCTCTTCCTCAGTGAAAAGAGCTAAAAAGAAGCAATTCATACAGCAGTGGGAGCAGAAAGCGCCAAGCTGACTGAAGTTTGTACTATAAGCTTCTACTACAGATAAGTAAACATACAACTTTTCACTGTAATCTGACTGCAGAGATGTTGTTTGCAGGATGTCCTTCTCTGGTGTAAATTGGCCAAGCTCCTTGACAGTCCATCAGATCCTGCTGAAATACTAGTGCTTACTATCCACAAAAGCTAATGCTTTGCAATTCAATCATCTCTCAAATACCTGCTACTAAAACATACCTGCTGAAAACTTTAGCAACTAATCTTCTGCCTGTATGTGTAACTTTTAAGATGTCACTGATTACGTATCTAGTATGGAATCTCCTGCTGCTGTTGGCACATGCTCTGTGTGATTTTTAATCACTTCTAAGTTTGCAAAAGCACATTCTTCAACTACCGTATAGTTTCACTGGAGATGTGTGCATCTTGCTATTTTTCACAAAGATATAACTAAAAAATCACCTCTTCTTCCCACTCCACCGCCATTTTTCTAAAGCCTGTTTTATCCACTGTTCATAAAACTTGCTAGATGCCATTGTTACTACATCTCTGCAGCTAATGCTGTAACTGAAAGCTCCCTTGTTCTGAATGCTGTGCTTATGATTTTTGTTTATCTAAAACATTGCTCAAGCATGCCTTTAACACTGCATACAACTGATGGGTTTTGCCATTTTCATTTTAAAACATATACAAAATAAAATTGTGCTCCATTAGGTATTAGGAAGTTGATAATATCTTAAAATATTTAATAATGCACTCAATGTTCAATGAAAAGTACCCCTGTAACTTTGCAGGCTAAAATACAACAATGCTAAAAAGGATCCCAAAATTAGGATTCTGTGAAGCAGGGATTAGAACCAGCTATGCAACACTAGGCAAGAGAGTTCATTTGAGTTTTTAAGCTGATTACACTGCTCCCTTGCTCTGACTAAAGTGCTTTGGTTGTCCCATTTCAGGCTCCAGTGATAGGGCAGGCAATTTCCAGTTCCTAAAATACATATTAGTACATGTAGTGCCATTAGGAACACATTTCTCTGAGCATGAATTAATTATAATTTCTGCAAGCTTTAGTAGGTGCTTGTGGATCTTACGAACTTGTGAGACACACGATATTTTGTCTGGTCTTTGGTACCAGTGGGAGTTAGGGGCATGATAGGATTCCTCCCTAGTGGCTTGTTAAAGCTTCTTCTGCCCTTTCCTATAATCCTGTGCAACATAATGTGCAAGAGAAAGCCTAGGCAATAACAGTAATTCATTTAAATCCCTTAGGATTCATACATGCTTTTTCATATCTCATCATATGTCAGAGCACCCAACTGAGTCCCTACATGGTACTTCTTTCCCTGAATCCAGGGACAGCAGATCTCACAAAAGCCTGTTTCATTACCAACTACATTTTCTGAGGCTTATACACACTGACAAGATGGCTCATTTTTTTCAGCTTACAGATTTACCACACCACTCTCCCATATATTGTTAAGCAGCTAACTTTAAATCACCCTTAAAACAAGCTACCTTGAAGTGAAAGTCAATGTAGCATCATAACTGTTAACACAGCATCATTACAAATGTTCTTAATAAAGTAGTAAGTGAAGCTGGGCCAGGGGGCTGTTGAAGAAGATACTGAGTATGTTTGCATAATGATCATACTTAGATTTCTACTATGTTTCAGTCTGCCTGTGCTAGAGAAAGCCTCCTGATGGAAGATCTTCCTGTTTACAGCCAGCTCCATTAGTTTCTTTGGAAAGCGTTCTGTGATTGGACCCCACCACCTCCACTCTGTCTGTTTATGCAATTTTTTGTCTCCTTGACGTCATGTAAAACTTCTTCCTCCCACTTGGGTGACTCAGAGTGCTACTTTTGCAGGGTGAGGTGCCTTCATCTGTTGAGCATAATATTAAACACCATTTGCACACTGACAAAATACTCAGCAGGAATGTCTGAATGGGAAAAGGCATTAGACATGAGATTAGACATGACTGTAATTAATCACTGCAAGATGACATTAAGCTTCATGTGGCTGACCTCCTCCACAATCTTTGAGAAAGCATACCAATTACAAAATGTAGGTAACAACATGGTGGGCTTCCTGTCTTACTCACTCGTGTTCTGCACCTTTAGTGTTGTTTACAATTTCATATTGTTTCTTCTATCAACAAAATAACTGGCTTTTACACATCCTGTATATACAAGGTGTTTCTTCTTCAGATACGCATCTCAACACTGGATTCATGCTTTACATGAAAATACCTGGAAAATTAATTAATATGGATGTAGAACTTACAGAGCAAGGGTCGTCAGAGTCAGGATGGTTAAGGATAAAATCAGAGGATATGTCACCCCTCACCATGACAGATCAAATACAACAATCTTCAGATCTATAGAACACAAAACTCAATTACATCTAAGCTGTAAGTGGCAATCAAAGAACTGGTGAGTTCGCACCATCCACAAACACATTGTTAACAGGCTGCAGCTGTAACACTCCGGAAACGGGCCAAGAGGGACCTATCTCTCTTTATTCAATAACTACCTAAAGGTTATTATGTTGCAGGAATCCTTGGATATTTGAAGGAACTGAAATAACTCTGTCTATTCTTTGTCAGGTATGTGGAAATCCAGTGATTTGAGGGGCTAGGGGTGGAGGGAAGGGGTTGGTATTTGTTTTGAATATACACTCTGGAAACTGAACTTTTACTTTCAGAAGAGGTTTAGCAATAAGCATGTCTCAACATTGTTTGAAATGTCATCTCAGAGTAAAAGCACATAGCTTGGCCAGAGTAACACATCTTCAGGTTGTCAGCAGTGTCCTCCAGTGGCCATGGTTGCATGGTATTTCCCATTGGAAAATCATGCTAGGCCACAAGCTAGGTCACCAAACCTGCTTCACTGACAGCACCAAAAGAGTAGATGAGAGCAAATGAAACACTCCTGACCTTTTTGATGAGAGCCCTTAAGGTTGGTAGCACTTCTACTCCACTGGAGACTGGAAGTCTTCTCTACACATCAAATTAGTGATCCTTGTACAGAGAGCCTGGCACTGGCATCCTGCACAGTAAAGAGGATATCAAATGAAACCACTGTTTCTTCTAAATGACATTCTTGCCATAGACAGTTCAAACATATGAGAGCTGCTAAAGTACAAGTGCACTTCATTTAATGACATCAGCATGTCCCAAGCATATGGCTAACAGATGAACTTCCGTGGCAGAGGTGCTAGTTCTCTGCTTTCTTGTTCTGCTGTGTATAAGCTTCCATGGCATCTGCACAGTAATTACATACACAGATCCAAACAACTGATAGTGGCAATGTTACTGAACATATTTTTGACCACATAAGTATACAGATTTCTGTGTATTTAAAAAAGGCAATATAATTATAAAGTGCCTGCTTATTATAAGGGACTTGGAGCAGCTAGGAAAGATGTAAGTCCTAGAAGCTCTATGGGGCTTGCTAGCAAAACAAGAATCAAAAAGAAAAGGGTTTCTTTTTCCCTAGGTGAATAGAATGCTGCAGTCAACAGGTCAAAACATACTGTTACCTGCTTTCTTGTCTGCACTGCAGCAAGAGTACAAATTTCCCAAGCCTTGAAACAAGACCATAGGTCTCATGTACTGAGTGGTGCGTTGACCCTGGCTGGACATCAAAGCTGCTCTACCACTGTCCTGGGCTGAAGAGGAATTCGAAAACATAAAGAAAGCCTCGTGGGCTGAGGTAAGGAGAGAGATCACTCACCATCAGTTACCATCTTGGTCAATACAGTCTTGACTTAAGGAAATTAGTTTAATTTATAACTAATCAGACCAGAGTAGGCTAAATAAAACCAAATCTTAAAGAACCTTTCTCCTATCCCTCCCTTTTTCCAGGGCTCAACTTCACTCCCCATTTTCTCTACTTTCCCTCCCTCCCCCAGCAGTGCAGAAGGACAGGAAATGGGGGTTGTGGTCAGTTAACCACATGTTGCCTCTGCTGCTCCTTCCTCCTGAGGGCAGGACTCCTCACACTCTTTCCCTAATCTAGAGTGGGTACCCTCCCACAGGAAACGGTCCTCCATGAACTTCTCCAATGTGAGTCCTTCCCATAGGTTGCAATTCTTCACAAACTGCTCCAGTGTTGGTCCCTTCCACTGGACACATCCTTCAGGAACAGACTGCTCCAGTGTGCGTCCCTTCCATGGGGTGTAGCCTTCAGGAACAGACTGCTCCAATGTGGGTCCCTTCCATAGGGTGTATCCTTCAGGAACAGACTACTCCAGTGTGGGTCCCTTCCATGTGGTTCATCCTTCAGGAACAGACTGCTCCAGTGTGGGTACCCCATGGGGTCACAAGTCCTGCAGCAAACCTGCTCCAGTGCAGGCTTCTCCATGTGGCCACAGCTCCTGCCAGGACCCTACCCCAGCTTGGGCTGCCCATTGAGGCCACAACCTCATTCAGGCATCCCCCTGCTCTGGTGTGGGGTCCTCCATGTACTGCAGGGGCAATCTGCTCCACCACGGACCTCCATGGGCTGCAGGGACACAGCTACCTCACCATGGTTTGCACCACAGGCCTCAAGGGAAATTCTGCTCTGGCACCTGGAGCACCTCCTCCCCTCCTTCTGCACTGACCTTGCTGTCTGTAGGGCTGTTCTCTCAGATTCTCACTTCTCTGGCTGCAATTGCTTCAGCACAGTAACTTTCCCCCTTCTTAACGTTACCCCAGAGGCACTACCACCAACATTGACAGGCTCAGCCTTGGCCAGCAGCTGGTCCGTCTCAGATCTGCTTGGCATTGTCTTTATTGGACATGGGGGAAGCTTCTTGCAGCTTCTTACAAAAGCCACCTCTGTAACCCCTCTGATATGAAAACCTTGCTACACAAACCTAATGCAAACTGCTGTAAAGAGCTGTCACTTACACATCTATCTTATGTATCTCTCAGCAGCAGAGTTGCTTTGAACTCATTAGTGAGAGGCATGTTATTTGCAAAGACTGTTAACTCCTACTACAGATTCTGATCTTAAATATTTATTTTGGTAACAGATGAGCTTGTTCCTTGCCATTTTTATTACATTTCCTGATAGAACACAGTATATATAAGTATTTGACTAGCATAAAGAGTGCAGATTTAGCCTTACAGTGTGTTAAGTTTCTTGTAAAGTGCATTATTAGAACAGGGCAAAACCCACAATTTTTTCCTGTTCTTGGTTCAGTAGCAATGGCAATTCTCCTGTCCTGCTTCAGTAGCCATGATGGCTGATGGATTACTTACATCTGTTCGTGAAGAGGAAAATAACTTTCAAGCTATCCATTTTTTTTTTTAGCAGAATTTCTGATCTCACATGCTGACAGATTTTGAGTAACAGGTAGAAATGATGGCCTTTTAATCCTTGCTTCCAACATCAGTTTACTGCCTCTGTCAATAACAATTCCTGAAAAAAAATGAATCAGTAGTAGGGAAAAAAAATGTGTTGCATTTTCCTCACTAGATTCAACATTTCTTTTAGTATTTTTTTGTGTTATGACAATAAAAATTACTCCATATTCACTTACTATTTCTCTGGAAAGAGTTTATTCATCAGCCTGATGATGAAGCCCAGTTTATCCACCTGAACTTTAACTTCTCATGCTTAAATATCTCACATTACTATTACTCATTTCTGTCCAGGATACCAGCTATTTTGCTCCACATTTTGGAAAGAAAAGAATTCTTAATCTCATCAGTGAGGATCTACACGTCTTACACTTTGCTTGAAAATTTTATAGACATCCTGGACAACTTCCTGTGAATATTAGTGTTGCAGAAATTATAAATTCTTGACACAAAGTGGTGAAGAAGGCTGTTCTTAGATCCATACTGCTAAGCCATCAATTTTATTGCTTCCTGGACTATTTTTAGATATTAGTCCATGCTACTTTGTCAGGCAAAACTCCCTTTTGAAGTTCCACCCTTCTACCAAAGCGGAAAGAATGAAGACAGACCTTGGGTTTGAGTCATGTTTCTCTTTGCTTGTGAAAAGGAAACAGAATGCCATGGATTTTTTTTTGTTGTTTCTGTCTATCTGAATATTTTCTTCCATTTCCTACATATAAGCAGGTTTGCTATTGCTAGCTACAATCTGCATGGGCTTTTTGGAAAATGTAGCAAAACAGAGACTAAACAGAAGTGACATAAAAAGACACATGCCATAACGTGAGGCAAACCCCTCAGTTAAGAGACAGATCACATGTGTTTCTACATACATAATACCTACATAGTGAAAAGCAGGTTTGTAAAATTGTAAAAGTCCCTGGAAATAGGTAAAGTTTCCTGGAAATGCAGCTAAAATAGCCCAGGGATACTTGGCTACTTGGCCACTGACACCCAAGATCAGCAACTGCAAGCGTCAGAAAAACACAAAATCAACATTTTTCCCAAGGTCTCTAGACCACCTGAAATCACTCCAGTCAAGAAGTCAAGACTGAGTGGATGTGACTTTGGAAATGACAGCCTGTGTGTGCAATTATCAAGCAGGGTAACAGTGTGAGCACCACTAGTTCTTAAAACCCCAGTATCAAAACACAGCATGTGATGTGAAAATAATGCAGAAATAAAACATCTAATAAAAATGCATTACCTGGATATGTAGACAGAAGCTTCTGTAAGACATAAACCTACCATAACCTGCTGCAAGCTTAGCTAGTCAACCAACCACTAAAATAAATACTTTGATGTATTTATTTTATAAATATTATATTATTTGATATTTGATATTATTTGATTATTTGATAACCCATTTTTTTCAGTATCACTTAGAAAGATTCTCTAATATTTTAACATACCAAACAAGGTAATCAAACCTGAAAGATAAGGACATAGAAAATAACTATTTAAGTCACCAAGCTTTGTATGCAATACTTCAGAGCAGGATCAAATGAAAGAAGTGCAGAGCTACTGAATCTTTTCTCCAGTAAAAATAATCATACATGTTACTAGGTAATGTTGAATTGCACCCACATTTTTGTTCTAAGATGAAGCTGTCATTGATGTTTGCAGTAAATAACATCCCGTTTTGCTGAAGGCTACATTCTCCTGTTCTGTAAATCTAAAGGAATACTTTGCCACTGATCGCAGTGGAAGTAAAATCAAATGCAGAGACAAGAAGAAGATACAGCAAAGTAAGAACATCTTCAACATAGATTAGTTCCTGCAGACCTCACTCCTACTCATGGTTTGCCTGTGTAACATGTCAGCTCTCGGCTTAACTGTAAGAGATAAATGACTATCTGTAACCATTGTAAATACCACGAAATCCTATTTGTATTTCTAAACTGACACCATGTGCTGATCAAAATTATTTACATATAACTTCAGAGGACTTGCAAAATACATTTGACATGACTGCTAGCCAGCTGTGTGGTTGCTTAAGAAACCTAGTCACCTTCAACAGTCTTACAATCTATGCAGCCAGCACTGACTTCATCATGTGGGTACATACTTGGCTTGCACCTAACTATACGGATACACTCACATGTGGCTCCTTTCAGCTGATGATAAAGCTCTGAGCTGCATCAAAACTTTAAGTACTTTCCTGTATGAAAAGTATATGGGACTTGCCAACTCCCTTGATCCTAAGAAACAATAATTTTTCTTTGCTGCCCAGTCCAATTGTCTGTAGGACTGACTGCTGAGTCACATACAGCTCTAGGAAGTTTAAAAGTGCAGTATTTGTGCTGGAATTACAGCCAGTGATGGCAGCAAGGTGACAGGAGGACAGGACAGCAGGATAATGAAGTGTCTATGAGAGCACGCAAACTAGCAGGGAATGCCAAAGGTGCCAGTTACTCACTGTCTTCCTGTCTAGCTGAATATCCAGCTAGCCCTCAATGCAGAACTACTGACATTTTCTGCTTGCAAATTACTCCAGGGCCTCTGCTTGCAGGTAGGTGCTATATGTCCTGAGGCTCTGCAAAGATTTGGATATGTACTTTTAATCTGGCTAAGTGGGGTGAAATATATTTCTCTGGCCCTGGAGCTGTAGGAAAACAGATGTAATAATTTTGTTTAGTGCAAGAGAAAGAACAAAGTTTATGCACCTAAGAGCTCATGAGAGTGCTCTGTACAAATTACAGCTGAGGTATCTTCTTCCACACTGGGATGGAAAAGGAGCAGAGAGATAAGCATGTTGCTCCACCAACACATGATTTTTGGGTACCACAGTATTTTCATCAGAAGAAAAAATCAGATTCTTCAACACCTGTAAATGCCTTAATAATGGCAAAAGAGTAGTAATGTGGGGATTAAAATGACTTGCAGTGAGACAGTGAAGCCCACTAAGCAGCTTGGTAGACTAGCTCAACATTCATTAACTCCATGAATGTGGAATAACCCTTCAGCTAGTGCCATTTCAGGCACAGAATGCACCAGTATCACTAAGACTTTTTGAGTACTTTAACCAAAGGACTACATGTTCAAAACACTACCACAGCCCCAAAAACACATTACCTAGCTTGTGGGAACTGACATCTAACCCTTTTGAACACAAAGCTCTGATTGTAGCTTGTTTTCCTCTAGAATTAGGAGCATTTAAATAGTGACAGAAACAGACAACCTGGCCTGGCCATGTAGTACGAGTAACAGCAAAGCTATCCCAAATTAGCTGTTGGATGTTTAATATAGAATGCTATGTCATGCACCGCGAAGGGAAGAGTGATCAGCACTGTAAGTATGTGTTCAAGCGTTTTCTCAAAATCACAGCATGTTTTATCCAAAGTGCATGCCTATCCTGGTTGTAAGGCTCTGTGCACTTAAGATTTAAATGCATGGCAAGTTACAAATACACAAGCAGGCAGGACAGAATTTGGCTCTTCCAACTCCTCATCCTTTCCTTTCAGCCACAAAACCATTCTTCTGTGGTTAATTCCCTGCTCAGATTTCTGATAGCTGGAATATGGGAGTGATTGTTAAGATGGCTGTCAGGTCCCTCTTCTTGTTAAACAGTCAGACAAGAGCACATCAGATAGGGACATCAGTGTAACAATGAATAGGATATCCAGAACTACCTCATTTGTCCAACACTGATAATGCTAAAGATGAAGACTACTATCAGATGGATTAAACAGTAATTACGAGAGCGTTTGGGAACAAAGGAGTCACCCTGAAGCAGCCTAAAAGCAGCAGAAACATTTGCAGCAGTGGGGAAGACAGCAGAGTGCAGGGCAGCCCTCGGACACCCCGGAAACTGCTGGTGGTGGGTAGAACAGAGCAGCCTTGCTGCAGGGCACCGTTGGGCAGCTGCACCTCATCCCAGTGAAGGACACAGAGTGGGGGGCTCCCACTGGCACCTGCTACTGTGACCTTGCAGGAGGCTTCCTCAGTGGCACATGGCTAGGGCTGCAGGAGCGGCAAAGCTTCAGGCACAGCTGGAGCACCCTGTCACACACTGCAGTGCTCGGGAGAGGGGCCATGAGACTATGACTGACATATCAAATCATTCATCTAACTGGGGAGGGAACGCAGCAAACATGGATGTCATAGTAACTTTTGGGGATTACAGACAGGCACATAAGAACTTGCAAGTGGTCGTTAAGTGTTTTGCAAGCATTTAGTACCAGTTTATCTATTATATTGCTGACACTGATCCTGAATGCAAGGTTCATTGATTGGCACTTAATTTCATGTCACTAAATATGACAAAACACTTAGATCATAGCTTGACAATTGGTATTTGAACATTTCTACAGTTCTGGAGCAGCAGGTAATACAAGTCCAGCAACCTCAGAAGAGCATTTGGGAATACCTGAACATAAAAATCACTCTTCTGGTGAGGTAAGCCCCACTTGTATTAGTAGGTTTTTCCAACTCTTACATAAGCATCTGTCTTCTGCCACATTTCTACACACCCCAAGCCCCCTGTAGCTCCTCACTGCAATCCTGCTTCATAGTGATTAACAAGGAACCTGTGTTGCATTCTCATGGCTGATCAGGTTAGTAAAAAATCTGCCAGGGGCAGCTTTGATATAGGTAATCCTTGCCTCTTACCTGCAGCCTTGTTTGCTATGTTTCAACTGAAGCTGCACCCTAGGACTCATTATTTCATGAGTGCAGCCATCTTGTGTGAAGCACATACCACACTACCAAAGATTATTATAACACCAGCTTTGTACCTTGCTTTAGCATGTTTTGGTACTAAGGAAATATACATGTAGCAAAGTAACAAGTGAAAAGCAAATGGTTTTGTATTGTGAAAACATTAAAAAGCAGATGCCTAACACACAGCAATTCAATCAGACTGATTGACTACAGAAAACTGCGTACAACGTCAATTTAGCAGGGAGACTTACAATTTCTGCTTTTAGTGGCAGTTGCAACGTTGGCTGACCAACGCTAATTTTAGTACTCAAATTGGACAACACTAAAGAGGAACCTACAGGCTGCTTTTCAGTTTGGGTCTGACCTTGGATGACTGCTGAGGAAACTTGCTTGCCCCCAGTGACCTTTAGTTTACATGAAGTCTTGCAGAAACTGCTTCTTCTTATGAAGCATTGTCCTTTGGTGACACTGTTAGACCAGTTAAAGCTGGGCCAAAACAGTATTAATATCAGAATAACCCAGCTGCTTTCCCTCAACAGACCTTGACTTCAGAAAGCACCTACCTTTTAGCCTGGAGAATCTTACACCAAACCTATGAGCAGTAATGTCAGATATTACAGGAGAATACCTTTCTTACCCATCTTGGGCTTGTTACCCACATCCCTACCAGTTATATGCTGAATTTTCATCTCATTCCTACACTGAAATAGAAACTGAATGTCGCCATGCTACTTAAGAGTTTACCTTAATGCAATGTAAGAGAACACGATGGTATTTTTATATCTTAGATCAGAAACAATAAGCACTTCCTACATCTAGCATGGTATAACAACATTTCTGACAGCAGTGACCCCTTTTCAAGAGGAAATTACATTGGAAATAATGAAGTAGAAAATCAATGGTTTTAAGAATTGTATACTTCAATATGCTGCTAAAAGTGGTAGAAGATCTTTAAGTACAGAAACACTGTATCTCATTAAGTTTTTATGTCAGGGCTCATGAAAATGCTCTGTATCCATGAAATAAGCTGGGCAAAGTACTGACAAATGTGTGATGGTTCAGATTCAAAAATTGAACAAACTGAAGTCTCTATTTGCAGTTTCAGTATGAAAATCATTGGACTGAAAAAACTCAAAAGGATCATAAATTGTCTGCAGTCTTTCTCCAATGAAGAGAACAAACAGGAAGCTACAGGAGTCCTTCAGATCAATGTCCATCAAACATCACACTTCGTGACAATCCTGTTCAGCCTTTGCCGACTGTGAAGAGAAAGCAACTCCTTAGCACTGACTACTCGGTCATGGCAAGTACCTGGTTTGTTTTGCTATCCAAACTTCAAGAGTGGCTTTCATGGCAGCTGGAAGGTCCATGAGAGGACTTAACACTCTTTTGCCCATTAGCAGATAAGGACTAATGGGCAGAAGATTTTAAAGAAGATTCATATGGAAGACTTTAAAACAATTCCCAAACCTCCCTGTCTTATTAACAGTAGTACTGGGCCATTTCCATAAGCCTTGCAGGAAAGGACAAGACTCTCTCTATTTGAAACTCTTTTAAGATGTCTTGATTATCAACAGCAAGCATGACCATGGCAAACTGCAGGAGCTGTCTACAGCTTTTAAAACCAGCATATTGACACAAGTTTTAATCAATACATCTCAAAGTCTTCCCCAGTAAGAGAAATAAAACTTGACAAAAGTGAAGCTGAGAAAGAAGCAGTTTCTGTAATGGTCCTACCAAGAGGTGCTGCTATAGTTTCTCCTGCCTTTTTCATTTGTAATGTGTGTTGAAGAAACTTTCTGATAAAGTTTCTCCAGCACCTTTCAGACTTGAAAATTTTCCAACATACACAGCTCCTATTTTAATATATGGTCTTGGGTTATGACTAGTTTCGTTCTATAAAGCTTAACATGACATGACACATACTTGCAATATTACTTCCAAAGATAGCTTTGCCTGCCTACCTACCATAAAAACTAAAAAATTGGTTTTCAGACAGAGGAGCCTGATCTGTTCTACAGCCACGTTGTACCATCACACAAACATTACATACACACAAGCAGAAAAGGGGAAGTGGGAACACTCAACTGCAGCTGGGAGGAGAGACCAGATCAGACCAGCTGTTTAACAGCTTTGTGACTTCAGATTTTACTTGAGTCAGCTGCATAACTGCACCTCAATACTGCCTAAGTCTCAGAAAGACACCAGACAAATGCAGCCAGCACAGTTACCTGGATCATAGATGGAAACAAGCCTTAGCTAAGCTCAGGCATATGAGAAACTTGGTTTTACAAAGCGTATCAGAGGCATACACAGATCACAGGACATTATCTGTTATATATTCAAAGTGACATGTCTATCTCCACACTTCAGCTAAACTCTATACGGATTATTGTATGTTTGCTTTAATATAATTTATTATCTTAGTGAGGCAGTTGCCTTCAGTGGCATTAGAATTAAATAACAGAGCTGGGTATACCTCAGTGGTGAATTCTCCTTTTTTTTGAGTTTTCTAAGTTACTTTTTTCTAATTGATCCTACAGCAATATGGTGTGGACTTCACATACCTACCTTTTTGCCAAACCAAACTACTCAGGTGCTTATTATAGCAGATCCTGTCTTTCTGAGTTTGGAAAATGCCTGGAATTAACAAAAAAAAAAAAAAATCACAGTGTACACGAGCACTGCACCATCATACATAAAACAGTATCACCTTTGGATTTTTTTATTCTAAGTATTTCTAACCAACCAGTGCTTGCCATTGTATATCCTGCCCCCCACTATCCATTTACATAGAACTTTTGTTGCAATTTTGCCATTGTCATGTACGCTTGAAGAGATAGAATACTTTTCTTTAAGAAATCAAATCACCCTTTCCATGTGTAAAAGTGTCATGAAAAAAAATTCATGAGGGTCCTCTTAGGATAAAATTCCTCAGTGCTTCAAAACTCTGGATCTTTGACTTCCATTTGAAAATTGTTAACTTCCACGGAGTGGCTCTGGAATTGCAAGTTACTTTCTGTTACAACAATTAACGGGTTCCTACTGCCATGTCTGTGCATTTAGTAATCTGTAAAATATTAACTTGATAATGACAGCAGCTTGGGACAGCACCACTCAGATACAACTGGTCGGATGCAGTGGGATCAATACTAGAAGCTGTGTGAAATCAATTTATGTTCACAGGTTAAGCTCAGATTTGCATGGGCTCTAGCACCTACTAAAGCCAGTGTTTGTAAGAAGGTAAAACTAGTAACAAGAGAATCCATAAACATGACAATGACAGTACAAGCATTACTTCACTGCTTTTAACATGGAGGTGACACTACACAGATGTGATCTTAAAACCATCAACCACGTGCACTGTGCAAAGTCTCATCTTTCCCCTGTTACAGGAATTAATATCTGGGAACAGGGGAGAGCAAGCTTTGTTTTTATTAGAGCTGTATCTGCCTTCATGTTGCTTCCATGTGCTTAAAGCATAATCTCAGCACTGATTTCTGCACAATCACCAAGCATTCCTGCTTCTTGCAATCTCAACCAACCTTTCCCATTTGCTCTCTTCTACTTTGCACATTAATTTTGCTATAATCTAATCTGTCTGGAAAACAGTAACGTTATTACTGTGAGATTAACTTTCTGCAAGATCACCTTTCTGCAGTAGTGCAAACTTGTACTGGTCTGAGTGTATGCATGACTTCAGTGCAGTAGTGTAGCTAGGTATTGCCTTTCTCCACCAGGCTGAGCAGTTGAATTTTGTTTCATCCATTTCCCTTTTTGCCTAAGTACTTCTTCATTTTATAGCATGACATCAGTCACAATGATGATTCACTAAAATGGATGCCACACTAAAAACATAAATAAACCAAACTGAAACATGTTTTTGCTTGAGCTGAGAGCCCGAGCTCATTTTCATCTTCACTGTTTTTCACACTCTCCAATTAATTTTTTGCAGCACCAGGCTTCTTAGCCAGATGTATTCTCTGTCACAGGAAAAAAATCTGCTTACACTGCAGCCTGCCACCAATTCTTTTGATGTGTCCACAAAAGGCACCTGCAGGTATATTGCTGTCTCTTCAAATCATATGCAATGGGATTGTGAAGTGTGAAAAACTGAAGGAAAAGAAGAATAAAGACAACAATCAATACTGCTACAACAGAAATTTCCCTCTGCCAATAATACCACTGTGACACCTGGAGACTCACCTATTACTTCAAGAAAAAATAAAGGATTTGTAGTTTGTGCTATTATTTCCTTGCATATAAAATGGTGATTTGTTTTTAAATGCAGAATTCTCAAAGCAGTTTCTAATAGAATATTGATGCAGCAGCATCAAGTGACTTATGCAGGGCTACATGACAACTCAGTGACAAAATAAAGATAAACCCTACTTCCCCACACCTGAAGCTCACCGTTCCTACTATACCATTACTTATCTAATACCAAAGCACTTTTCCCACGGGAGAGATTGGTGTCTACAACCATACATAAAGCATTTTATATTCATTTATCTTCACTGTTCAAATGTAAACTAAACATGCAAAATCTGGTGGGTTTTTACAAACTGCATAGATTTAAACAATAAGTAGTTAAATTCCACTGAGTTTGAAGCCTAACCTTTGAATGCAGCAAATTAAATACCAACAACTTTTAAAACTAGAGTTTAATTCCACTGTTACCCCAAGCTCTTGTATAATCATTACACAGTGGTCACTTACTGGAGCTCTACTTCTGAGAAGCTAGAACTACAATCCAATACACAGACACAAGACATTCTATGCTAGATGTTTGCTTTAAAGATCATTAATAAAACCAATATAAATCGTGTATTTTAGCTGCCTGAAGAGTACTTTTTTTTTTTTTCAACTGCTAACATTAAAGGCAGGAGTGACTTGTTGTTAAATTGGGAGAGTGTGACACATTAAAAAAACAATGTTAAGCCTTTGTGTATGGGTCAGCTGCTGAGGGTGGAGGAGAGCCGAAAGACTAAAGGACTAGGGCAGCCTCCTCACATCAGAAGGGTCTTTTCCTTCACAGGCTTTAAGTATAATACCTCTTACATGCAAGTGACTATGGTGATTTTCATCCAGACGGGATTGCAGAAGCTACACGATGTGAAGGTACTCAGGTGAAAGTAAAATAACAAATTCTGTCCTATTCCGCATACATTATGTTTGGATACTAAACTATTTGTTTCAGCACTCCCTTCTTTAAACCTCAAAGCTCCTCCATAAGATGATGCACTTGGCACGACAGAGTTTTCCCAGCTACTACAGATAGAGTTTCTCCTGGCTTCCTCCACAAACTGCTCTTGGCTCCCGTGCTTGCCAGGGCCTGGAACGGGGTTCCTCACTCCTCACCGACCGCCCCGCCGCGCGCTCCACTCCCGGGGCACACAACCACTGCTCTCCCCGCCCCGGTCTACCGCCAACACCCCTCCCCCCCAGCAGGGCCCCAGACAGCCCCGGCATCTCCCGCCTCTCTGCGACACGGGGCGGGGCCGCGCCTGCGCAGCAGCGGTGCTGAGGCCCCGGGCTGTGCTGGCAGGGGTCGTGCGCAGGCGCGGGGCGGTGTCTGGTGCTCAGGTGAGGTGGGTGCGGGCCTCGGCGGCGGGGCTGGGGGGGCGCCGTGCAGTGCACCCCGGGGGCTGTCACCGTTCCTTCCTGTAGCGGGGCGAAAGAGCTGGGCCCTCTCGTAGCGCGGTTCCCAGCCCCGCTCCCGGGAGGTGTGACCTTGTCGAAGTTCAGACCAGACCTGGTCGGTGGGAGCGGGCCTGATCGAGGCTGACAGCGGCGGTGGTCGTGTGCTGCTGTCGCTGTAGGCGGCGGCTCGTCAGCCCGTGGGCGAGAGGAAGTGGGGGTGGCTGATGCTGGTCGTCGTCCTCCCTGGAAACCGTGGAGTCACACTTAAAAGCTCGAACGGCCTCAGCTTCCTGCTATCGTCCGGGTTGGCAGGGGCTCGCTGGGTCAGTGGTGTATTCACCCAGACCCGAGAAGCGGCCGGAGGGGAAGGTGCTTTACCCTGTGCTGTGAGGAAATACGCCTGGCCCGTGTCACTGGGGGCACTCACTGGGGAGCAAACAGGTGAAATAAAACAGTGCCAGGGTATAGCGAGCTCCAGTCGCTTCAGTAAGGTGGGTGTTAGTGTTCCCTTGGTGATGGAAAGGGAATGAAGAGTTTCCCCTTCAGTGTGCAGCGCTGCAGGTGAAAAGCTCGGGTCGTATGAGGTTTCATCAGGATAAATGCATTTTACGTATTACAGTTTTTAATCCTGTGTTGAATTTGTTCATAAAACTTCATCTAATATGTTCCTGTGACTCTAGCATAGCTTTTAGGGGAGATGACACTTCCTATTATCTTCTGCAGCCCTGTCAAAATGGGGAAGCTGTAGAATTGCAAACTGACAGGAGAAATGTTTTAAGCATCTATGCAATTTGAAGAGTTTTCCATGAGTACATTCTGAAAAGCATTGAGCATTTGTCTTACATTGCAACACCCTGCACATCACCATGATGTGAAGGATGTATTTATCATATGTCTCTTTTCTTACACAAGTTAAACATTGTGCAGGCTTGTAGTACTTGTATAGTGAGTAAAGGGTACTTGAGGTCTGACTGACTAATGTTTGTAAAGTGTACCACTTCGTTATGTGGAAGGCATGCATATACATTTCCTTCTTGAATGAAGTGTACAATTACATCTCAGCTGCAGAAGTCAGGGTTGTCTCCTGAAGCCTTATTTGGGAACAAAAGATGAGGCAATAATGAGTGCTGCCCTAACTTCTTCCTTGTTTGTTTTTTTTTTCCCTGTGAAATTCTCTTTGTAGGTAATGTAAGGATTTCAGCTATAAGCAAGAGAGAAAGCAGGCATGTCAGCTCTTTGTCCGCCACCATCTCCTGCAGTTGCTAAAACAGAGATCTCCTTGAATGGAGAGTCACCTTTACTAGCTGCCACTTTTGCTTACTGGGACAATATTCTTGGCCCCCGAGTGCGGCATATCTGGGCCCCAAAGACTGAACAGGTACTTCTCAGTGATGGTGAAATAACTTTCCTTGCAAACCACACCCTGAATGGAGAAATACTTCGGAATGCAGAAAGCGGTGCAATAGATGTGAAATTCTTCGTCTTGGCAGAAAAAAGGGTAATCATTGTGTCATTAATCTTTGATGGAAACTGGAATGGAGACAGAAGCACATACGGACTATCAATTATACTTCCACAAAGTGAACTTGGCTTCTACCTGCCACTTCACAGAGTGTGTGTGGATAGGTTAACACATATTATAAGGAAAGGAAGAATATGGATGCATAAGGTAGGTGTATTGTTTATTACTAAAAGCAGTTGTCCCAGTTGTCTTGAGCAAAAGCAAGACCTGAGAGTCTGTGCTGCCTACTGTATAACAGTCTAGACACAAAAACTCAAGCGGAGGCTGTCCTCTCTACAAATATACAATTTTGAAGGCTGAAAGAAACTAATGTCAGCAAATTCAAGGCTGGGGTTTTTTAGCCACCAGTACTTGTCCTAGTAAATCATATATTCTGCACCAGACTGTTGAAGTGAAATAGGCATCCTGTACAGTTTTTCATCTCACTAATTTGTTATAAATTGTTGCTTTTAAGTGTGTTAGCATATTTAAACCAGATTGAGTTGTAAATTTACTGTGTTAAAGTGATTGTTTCGAATGTTGAGGTCCAGAAAAGGGAACTGATGCAGTTGATGTTGCCTTTGCTATGGCTCTATTTTTCCAAAAAAAAAAAAAAAAAAAAAAGGTATAACCCTTAAGTTTGAAAA
>NDXB01005177.1:78414-89645 GCA_002631895.1 Agapornis roseicollis
TTAGTTGCAATTGCAAAACTACTTTTTTTTTTTCAAAAAAAAAAAAAAAAAAAAAGAGGGTATCAGCCATCAGTTTGGCAATATTGTTAAATTGTGTAAAACTAATAGGAGAACCACAAAAATAGATCTGTTTTAGCCCAAGTATTTATCTTTTGAAATTCAGAAAACATGCTAAGTTTTTCTGAAGGATTACAAGTCTTACCTTTAGATACATTATGAATATTTTCTTAAGCAAAAATTATTATGTATTTTTGTTTAAATAATGTTCAGACAATAAAAATTACAATAAATCTGTCATCTTCATGGAGTACAAGTTGTCTTACAGCAGTGCATTGTATGTCAGCTGTAATGTGTATTGTGATACATGTTTGGTAAAGTTTTTGTTCCTCTTCCAAGACTTCTAGTCAGCATACTTTAAACTTCCTTTCTGAGTACTCTTATGTGAGCTAATTAAGTTTCCACAAACACTAAGCTGATGTTAATTTTAGTGGTGGTGGTTCCTTTTTGCTACAGTAACTCCAGTGATATTTGCTGTCTTCCTTGATGATGGCTGGCAGTGTCTTCCACTACATTGGGTTTTGATACATCTGGGCTTTATTTTTCAGAGGAAGGATAGGACATAAAGTTCATTTTCGCTACGGTAGAAACACAAATACGTCATTCTTAGTCTTCTGAAAGCATGCTGGATGTTGGTGCTTTTGACTTAAGTGAATTCTGTCATTTGCCCTTGATTACATTGCTTCTCTGTCATTTAGTGTCCTCTGCACTTACATTTAATGTGAGTAGCAAATAAGAATTGTCCATCATTCTTAACTACAGTAATCTTAGCTCTCTTTGGACATTGACCCATATCAGTATGTTTCTAAAGCAGAAGTAACCTTCAGTTGGTGTTGAGAATGGCAAATCTTTTCTGCTAGTTTCCTCAGAAATTAGTCATCAAGTTCTTCATTCTTTTTCAGATGTTCTTGAGGCACATAGGTCAACTAGCTCAGGTGAGACAGTGATGCATTCCGAGGTAGATGTTTATTGTCTGTCAGGGTATTTGCATTTTCTTTTTTTTTTCTTTTTTTTTTTTTTTTTAGGAAGATAAAAGAACCCTTCATATTTCTGTNAGAAATACAAACTTTGGAAAACCGTTTTAAAGGAAGCTTCAGTACAAAACACTGAATCCAGCTCATTTGCATTACAATTTTTCTTTTTTTTTTTTTTTTTTTGAGGAAGATCAAAGATCCCTGCATATCTCTGCATTCTGCAGCCTTATATAGGAGAGAGGAAACTGCTTTGAAAATGTCGATTAAAATTTAGGCATGATTGTAAGATGATACTGAATTAAATCAGGCTCATTTTGTAGTTTTGGGACACAGAATCCTAACGGTTGGAAGGGACCACAAAAGATCATCTAGTCCAACGCCCCTGCAAGAGCAGGGTAACCTAGATTACATCACACAGGAACTGGTCCAGGCGTGCCTTGAATATCTCTATCGTGTTAGACTCCACAACCCCCCTGGGCATCCTGTTCCAGTGCTCTGTCACTCTCACAGGAAAGAAATTCCTCCTGATGTTCACATGGAACCTCCTATGCTCCAGTTTACACCCATTGCCCCTTGTCCTATCACTGGACATCACTGAAAAGAACCGAGCTTCATCATCCTGACACTCATCCTTTTACATATTTGTAAACATTGATGAGGTCACCCCTCAGACTGCTCCAAGCTAAAGAGACCCAGCTCCCTCAGCCTCTCCTCGTAAGGGAGATGTTCCACTCCCTTAATCATCTTTGTGGCTCTGCGCTGGACTCTTCCAAGCAATTCCCTGTCCTTCTTGAACTGAGGGGCCCAGAACTGGATACAATAGTCCAGATGCGGCTTCACCAAGGCAGAGTAGAGGGGGAGGAGAACCTCTCTTGACCTACTAACCACATCCTTTCTAATGCACCCTAGGATACCATTGGCCTTCTTGGCCACAAGGGCACATTGCTCGCTCATGGTCATCCTCCCATCCACCAGGACCCCCAGGTCCCTTTCCCCTTCACTACTTTCCAGCAGGTCAATCCCCAACCTGTACTGGTACATGGAGTTGTTCTTCCCCAGATGCAAGACTCTACACTTGCCCTTGTTGAATTCCATCAAATTTCTCCCTGCCCAACTCTTCAGCCTGTCCAGGTCTCGCTGAATGGCAGCACAGCCTTTTGGTGTGCCAGCCACTCCTCCCAGTTCAGTATCATCAGTGAACTTGCTGAGGGTACACTCAGTTCCCTCATCCAGGTCGTTGATGAAAATATTAAACAGCACCGGTCCCAGCACTGACCTCTGAGGGACTCCACTGGTCACAGACCTCCTGCTAGATTCTGCCCCATTGACCACAACCCTCTGCCTTCTTCCTTTCAACCAGTTCTCGATCCACCTCACTACCTGATCATCAAGCCCACACTTCCTTAGCTTATCTATGAGGATACTCTGGGAAACAGTATCAAATGCCTTACTGAAATCAAGAAAGACCACATCTACCGCTCTACCACCATCCATCCACCTAGTTACTTCCTCATAGAAGGCTATTAGGTTGGTCAAACATGACCTCCCCTTGGTAAAACCATGTTGGCTGCTCTTAATGACCCCCTCATCCAGTTTAGCAACTGTGGCTAAGCAGAACAAAAATTACTAAAGTTGTATCTGAAAGGAACTATATTTCTCTTCTGGGATTTATAATGTTTATGTTTATGGTTATTGGCTATCAGGAGTTATGTGTAGAGCCAGACAAGAGTTCCAGGTAGATTTTAGAAGAGAACAAGCTCTTCTGAACTCAAGAACTATGAGAAACATGGAACAGTGTTCAGACTGGCAAAGAGAGACAAGCAACTCCAAGCTGGTCATCTATATGGGAATTAGAAAACCTTTTTATCTACTTCAGTTTTATTACCAGATGTTTGTTTAATAATTTTGAGCAGTTACATTTCTGAAAAGAAGTGGCTTACACCATTTGTTCAGCCTTACCTTCATAAAGAGTGACTTCTTTTAAAACAAAGGATCTTCACTGTCAAGGATCTTACTTCACTGATACTGAACTCAAGGATGGAGATGCCCTGAAGGAATCTGCCTTGTTCCAGTGTTGTTTTTTTCAGGTGCCCCTTTTAGATGGTTTGACAAGATTTATTCCTGGTTTAGGGCAAGTTAGTGTAGCTTGTTCCCTGTTCCCACTTGAAGCTGCTGAAGTCTGAGTAGTTGATCCCTGGGAAAATAATGAGCAACCAATAAAAATGCAATAACCTATCAGCATCTAGCAATAGATATAATTAATTTTCCCAGCATCTTCCTTTTTTTTTTTTTTTTTTTTTTTTTTTNCTTGAAGCTGCTGAAGTCTGAGTAGTTGATCCCTGGGAAAATAATGAGCAACCAATAAAAATGCAATAACCTATCAGCATCTAGCAATAGATATAATTAATTTTCCCAGCATCTTCCTTTTTTTTTTTTTTTTGCATGTTGTGTTGATCTTCTCAGTGATTAATGCCGATTCTTTTTGTGAAGAACTTTATTCTGTTGTAAGTTGCGTTTTGAATGCAGTTTGCTACTCAGCTGCTGCTGAATCTGATTTGAGAACTTTGTCCATCCCTTCTATATTGTGTTTTGTGTATTTTGAGATTTCATGCGTCCTGTACTTGGTTATAAAACAATGTTTCAAATATTTGTGTCTCAAGATGTGGAAAAAAAGTCCTGTTTTTCCTACTCTTTCCAGACAATTTTTTTTCTCATTTTGGAGATCTCATTTTTCTCTTGCTGCATCAGAAACCATCAGTCTGTACCTTATCAGTTTAAACATAAAAATCCATACAGAAAGTGGAATTCTGTACCATAATCTGATCATTTGGCATTTGTTGATTGTAATGAAGAATGTTTTGTCATTATCATCACACCCTCCCTTTCCTGCTGCTCCTGCCCAAGCGTGTGAGAGGTTTGGTGGGGGCCAGAGTAGGGAGCATTGATCTGTTTAAAATAACACCGCTTCCCACTAATGTCAACTCTGTAAAAGAAAAAAGGCTTGAACATCAAAATTTGAATCTGAGAAGCATGACTCCACAGGGAAGAAACTGTACCATTTGACTGTTGTGTGCATACATATATAAACAAATACCAGAGCATTTATATTTAACTGCTTCTCTTGCTCAGGAGAGGCAAGAACATTTCCAGAAGATTGTCTTGGAAGGCACAGAGAGAATGGAGGATCAGGTAAGGGACTTGGGTGATGGGTATGACACAACCATCACAAAACTATTTGCCTGGATCTGATGACTGTAGAAGTTGGTGCTGCTTCATATTTTTGGGATTCAAGAAGATACTTTGGACTGGCTGATGACCTGCCATGCACAGAAGGCGAAGTTTCTGAAGATGGGATGATGGAAGCTATGAACAAGTTGAAGGAAAATATATTTCATCATTTTATGGGTAAAGTGGAAATCTATGAAGAATAATTACCTTTCAGAAAAGGAAAATCATTTACTTGAAGCTCTGTAAAGGTAGTAGCTTCCATAGATTCATGCTCACCTCCTGTCAAGGATGGTTTTTCACTAGGTCATTACCTTTTCAAGTTACAGAGATGTACGGAGTCTGTCATCTTGGAATGTGGTTGGAGACCATATGGATAAGGCTGTGAAAAGAATTCCATTTCTGAAACTGTAAATATAAAATTGTGGCTTCAGCTTTTTGTGATAGATAAACCAGATAAGAAGTTTTGTATGTTAATAATGATTATGCCTGGGTTTGGTTTCCTGTCATTGTTAAAACATCAGACTTGGATCTTAAATGCTGAACAATAATTGCATGTAATATAGTATGATGAAATTATCTCACCTTGAATAATTCTTGTCAAGACCAATCAAACTGATTGTGAAAATTTCATAGGACCTGCAAATATATTTTAGAGATGATACTGAGTAGCAAAATCTGTTTCCATTTCATAATTATTGATAAGCAAAGCCCAAGAAGTCTATGCATCCGCTTTCCAAACAATTGGAAGTTAAAGATGCTTTGCATGTAATATTGCAAGCTCATGTTAGTAGTAACTTCTAATGCTGTACAATGTGCTTTTACTTTATGCATTTTATTTATTGCACAGGGCCAGAGCATCATTCCAATGCTGACAGGAGAAGTCATTCCTGTAATGGAACTCCTTTCATCTATGAAATCACACAGTGTTCCAGAAGAAATAGATGTAAGTCCTTATGTTCTTTGCATTCTGAATAAACAAGTGGCTTTGGCACAAAGGTTTAGTACATTCTATAGCAGACAAAAGCCGATGGTTGTCATAAGTTCTTGTAAACTTTGGTTGGTTTACATCAAGTTCTCCTAAGTGGTATAGGGAACGGTTTAATGTAACTCTTTCAGTTTGGTAAATGTAATAGTGCTAGCAGTGGCTTTTATGATCAACAGTTAGCAAAATTGACTGCTTAGGGTGATCAAGGACTATTTGATGCAAAACAAAATTAATTGGGTAAATGTTTTTAATGTTGATACCTTACCATCATGTTCCAGTATTTAAAGGGTGGCTAAAAGATGCAGACTTCCTTTCTACAAGGAATCACATGGAAAAGACTTCCTTTCTACAAGGAATCACATGAAAAAGACAAGCAGTAATGGGTACAAGTTACCCTCAGGGAGATTCGGACTGGACACTAGTGGAAAATGTTTCTCAATGAGAACAGTCAGCCATTGGAATAACCTCCCCAGGGAAGTGGTGGACTCCAAAATGCTGAAAACATTTAAGATTCAGCTGGACAGGGTGCTGGAACATCTAGTCTAGGTTATGCTTTGCCTAGAAAGGTTGGACCAGATGATCCTTGCGGTGATTTTCAACCTGGTATTCTATGATTCTGAGATTGATTCTATTATACCTGTGTTTCAGTGTGGTTTAGTGCTTTCATGGAAGAAATAAAAGTGATTTCACTAAGAGTATAGGAAACAAACAAAAAAAAAAAACAAACCAACAAACCAAACACTGCGAAGAATCCGACTTCTGACTGGTAAAGAACATTTAGTAATTGAGTGACTTTATCATTTTCAAAATACTTTGGGTGAAATCAGAAGGTCTTTTTAATGTCCTTTTTGGGGCAGTCTTACAACTTAAGTTTAAGTAGTTCCCACCTATCATTAAAAATCAGTTAATTGAAGGTGGTGTAGATCCTTATCTAACCTTTATTTGTGTTTACTTGCATTTCAGATAAGTGACACAGTGCTAAATGATGATGACATCGGGGATAGTTGCCATGAAGGCTTTCTTCTCAAGTATGAATTTTAGTTATGATTTATGTTGTAATAAAGTGGTTTAAATTTGTGTGTGCATACATATGCGTGTACATGTACGTATACAATTATATGCATGTGCATGTGAACATGCACTAGATTAGTTTTCCTTATAGGAGGAGGAGAATGACATGTATTTGGCTTTTTGAATTTTTGTCTATAAAATGCTGTGGAAGTTCATGTTACTTTAGAAGAATGTCTCTGGGCTAATAGCTACATCTCTGTAGACTGTGTTGTCACAGTCATTTGCTTGATAATAGAATTCCTATAAAATATAGTTTTTCTTTGATACGTTTCATTTTATGGGGATATAAGTCAAAGTTTTACATTCTTATGAAATGCCAAAAAACTTGCATAACATATAAATAGGAGCCATTAATGGTATGGCATATAGAATACTTGTTAAATTGTATTACTAAATTATTGTATTTCTCTTTTTTTTTCTCCTGTCTTTAATGTGTAAGTGGAAGTATTTGTCCATGAGAGCAGTTTGGTTTCTTCCTGTGGAAAAACTTATTTCTTGTATTTTAGTTTGTTCTGTTACCTTTCAGAACACCTCCAGTGTAACTGCATTCATCTATTTAGTGTTTAGTGCCTATTTACGGTGTCTCATACACTTTTCAGTGCTACAGAAGATCAGCTAATTCTTCATAATAATGTTCTATTTATTTCCATAGAAAAATTGGAAAGTATAAACATGAATATCATGGAATGGGTTACTGTAAACAACTAGAGCCATTGATCCTACAGCAATGAGCTATTCTTATTCCAAATGTAGATTTATTGGGCAGGTAGACTATAGGGTATCAGTTTTCTATTTTTGCTGCTACTTCTCCCTGAAAGTTTTGTTCTGAAATTAAATAATAACTTGGCAATTTGTGTGAAGGGTCCAAATGTCTGCTTTTTAGCTTATCTGCAAAGCTTATCAGCTCATTTAGGTTCAGCTGTCAAGTCTTAAATATAGTGTTGTATGGATTTATACATGTCATTGAATTAAAATTGGATTAAACCTAAATAAACTAGCATATCAACAACGCGAGCCTCTAAAATAAGCTGTCATGTTTTTTTAGTAACTTCTAAATGAAACTGAGCATCCATTTCTGCCCCAAAGGAAGAATTCTTAAGTATTCAGGTAGTCTTAAATTTAACTCCTAGAATACACTTGATAAGGTAAATGCTAGCAGGTCCACTAGAGTGCACCTGCAGGATTTTAGATTCTGAGCATGACTACTATAGTCCTTGTCTTTTAGAAGTGTTTAACAGAATTGGTTAATCACACAATGCAGTAAGATAACATGAATGTACTTTTGTATAACCACAGATACTGGAGAAGATTTTTTTAATAGTACGTAGACATTCCAGGATATCTAGACTTTTTGAAGATGTGGGCCAGGTGTTGCTTAGAGAAAGTGCAGGTGGAAGGGGAGCATGAGGATAAGAAACCTTAACAAAAGTTTGCTACGGGCAAGTTAATAATTGTGAAGGTTAGTCCAGGTATGTTTTACTTTAGCCTCCAGACTTAAGATAAACTAAATCAGATCTGTGCTGCTGGCAACTCATAAGACAAGATTATTCAACTGCCAACATGCCTGTGTGTATTCTGAAGGACTCAAGCTTGTGTCATGGTCTTGCCCATGTAGTTACCAAGAGTTAGAACAGTTTACCTGCCAAATGCCCCCAAACTTGTTTCTAATCCACAGTATCAGAAAATGAGGACAAGCATGAAATTGATGTTCTGTCAAGAAGCTTTCAAGTCTGTCATTATTAATATATTTTTTGTTACTCTAAAGTAATTCTTTTATATAGATTCTGTAATTAAACTAGATCGTAGCAGTAGATAGTTTTTGTTTGCTCTATAACTGATCTTGGGAAATTGAGTGACAGTCCTTTTACTTACCAAAATGAAAGTGCAGATACTGCCAAACTACTGGATTTCATCAGTAGCTTACACAAGTGTCTGAGGTCCTATGGTTATGGGACTATAAGTGTGGGCCTATATTTATACTAGCAACTTCATTGTTCACATCCTCACACTTCATTCTTCTTGTAAAGATGGTAATAGTTTTATTTCAAAAGTTTGATTAAATGTATTAACCTATGTTTGGTTTTTATTTGCAGTGCAATTAGTTCACACCTGCAGACCTGTGGTTGTTCTGTAGTTGTAGGAAGCAGCGCAGAAAAAGTTAATAAGGTAATGCATTTTCTAATTAACCAAACTGAAATTCTGATTATTAGGAGTGTTAGTGGGTTATTTGGAACAAGGTTTATAAACACACTTGAGGTGAAGGAGGAAGGAATACTGTTGTGTGGTTATCTTACTTCAGCTGATTTGTCTAGCAGTTGATAATTCTGCCTGAAAATTGCCTTAGCAGTTGTATTCTGGCAACTATAACAAAAAGCAATGTATTTAATTGTTACTGATATAAACAAGTAGCAGATGAATCTGAGCTTTTAAAGTCAGGTCTGTTAGCTAAAATACACAAACTGAAGAGATCTGAACTGGCTTGTCCAGTTCAGCTATGTCAATGGCTATTGTCTGTGTACTCTTAAGATCAAAGTGTCTGCATAATTTTTCTTACATAGGTGAATAAATCTGCATCATGAACTGCTTGTGTTCCATGGAACCACAGATCTCTTCAGTCTGTAGTCACACACACATGATGAAACAGGCAAGCTTACTGGGACTTGAAGCCATTCTAGTAATTCCAGAATTTTTTTCATTATACCTATACTCTGCTGACTTCATCTTCTGTCTTTTAAAAACTTAGTTGGTAAATAAGTATACAGTTTAACTGGAAGATCTTAAATCAGAATTGACTTAGCTTTTCAGATGAACCAGAAAGAGTCAAAGTACAGATATAAGTCCCTAAAACTGAGTCCTCTAACAACAAAACACTTAGTGTGTCATACTTGCTGGAGTACATCAGTAAGGATGATGTTTGATGTTTAGAAGCTTTCAGTTCTAGAAACAATGAGCAGCATTAGCTGTACCTTTTGATAGAGGAAAGCGTGTATGCATCATTATGGTCTATTTAGGAGGAAAAAAAGATCAGTCTTGGAAGCTGTCATTTCAGAACAAGAAAATAATTGCATTTTTGTGGTAGGCATTTTTTCCCATGCTGTTATTATTTTTAACTCTCTTGTAAGCTTTCCATGAGATATTTAATTTGAATCAATATGAAACTATCACCTGGTTTCCCCCTAACATTTGGGTGTAAATGGAGAGTTTATTGATGCTTATTTTAAGCTTACTCAGTATGTGAAGGAAAAATAAATGGAAATGTCTTCCGTATTCAGAATTCTCCAACTACTTTTTTTGTGTACAGCTTTCTGATAATATCAAAATGCTAGTTTCAGATAAATTGAAAGCTATTCCTGAGATACAGTGTTTACAGCCAATTGAAGTGCTTCTTACAGTGTATTTCTTTTTAGTGTAGTGCAACATATCAGCATTTTGTTGAGAGATGTTTCTCTTTGACTTCCATTTAATTTGGGTATTACTTCATCCTTTCTAATAAAAACACTTAAGTTAATTTTCTGTATTCTAATTCTAAAATTCAGAGACAAGTGATAAAGAAAATGTTGTTTCCTTTGTGAGAAAGTGTATTTCAGTAAATCACTTGCCTCTCTTATATTCATGGCTGACTCCTTTAATAAGCTTCTTTGATTCAGAATATCCTGCAACTGGGAACAGAAAGAGTGCTTTCATAAAAGTGTGAAGTCCTAGAGCCTTTAAGTATTAGGTGCCACTGCACATGATGAGCATACCAGTATTGCTGTGAGGGTAAAGTTCATATGTAGTTATGTAGCACTGTATGTTTTCAGTTGTCCTGAGGCCATGACAAATATCCTGCAGTAGTACGTGTGGAGAAGCAGTATAATCAGATAACTTTGTTTTCTGATAGCACATGTTCTATCTGATTACATTTGTAAGACACAACCTTCCTTTGAGGAAAAACTCATTTTAATTCTGGAAGTTGATGCCCTTTTTGATACATGTATCTGTGTGTATTGCTTTGGTATTAAATAAAACTTAAGAACAGTGGGCCTGCTGTGAATCATAGAATCATAGGATAGTTAGAGTTGGAAAGGACCTTAAGATCATCTAGTTCCAACCCCCCTGCCAGAGGCACGGACACTTCACACTAAACCATGCCATGCAAGGCTTCATCCAACCTGGCCTATAGCACTGCCAGGGATGGAGCATTCACAACCTCCCTGGGCAACCTATACCAGTGCCTTACCACCCTAACAGTAAATATATGTTAATTGTAGATTATTCATCTTACGTATTACGTATTAATTTATAGTATGTAGGGCTCCTTGCTGCACTGAAATAAGCAGTCTTCTTTTTAAAAAAGTCAGGGCAACTTTAGTAAGCCTGGTTTGAAATAAGCAGTTTGTGATGCTTTATAAAAATGGGGGGAGGACAACACATTGTTTTGTGTGTATTGGCAGTGATGGTAAAGCAAATGCTGATACTCTAAACTAAAAATAATGATGAGCAAAAGGGAAACCAGAGAAAAGAAAATTCCCAGTTCTTAGTTTAAATCATCTAACTACAGTTAATATGTGTTGTTTCAGGGATGTAAGATTTGTGCATGATTAAGTTACCATAATAGAGGAAAAGGTGTAAATAGTTCATAAAATAATTAATTAAAAGTCGTTAATGTCTAACTGTTATGAGTATGTAAGAGAATGTCTTGATAACCTAGACACCATAGGGAAAAAAAAGAGCAGTCTAGAAGAATGTGAATCTGAAGATATATCCAGGGTGCATTCCATAAATTCTACACTGGTTCTTACCAGCAGCGTGCTCCTTGTGTCGCGGTGGAACTGTTCTGAATAAATTACTTTCTTTATTGCATATTTTAGCTTTCCTTAAAGTAAAAAAAAAAAAAAAAAAAAAAAAAAAAGAACAAAAAAGACTAGATAAAATAC
>NDXB01005177.1:89730-128939 GCA_002631895.1 Agapornis roseicollis
GCTTTCCTTAAAAAAAAAAAAAAAAAGCACCTATTGCATCTTCCTGAAGAGGCAAAAAGCATTAGTCAGGAACTAGGTTGTCATTACTTCAGTTACTGCATGAACACATTGTACAAGGACAAAGCCTTCCCGAACACCGTACAGACACAGGTAGGACAGTGCGGATTAAGACTGAAAGATTAGCAGAATGGAATTATCTTCGTATTTGGAGATGATTACTTGTAGCTTTTGCAGGACAGGAGTTTGAAAATGGCTAATGAAGTACCTTTGTTGCTTTTAATGGAGAATTTGAAGAAATTACTGAGGAAGTAGGCACGGATACTTATTTAGGAAATTGTGCCTGATTGGAGACAAAAGGTGTTAATTCAAGATGGAATGAATAAAATAAAAGGCTTAAAAGGGAGGAAAAGTCATCAGAGTAACCCATGTTTATAAAATAGGGAAAGGTAGCGGAAGGCAAAAGTGAGTTCTTCTACATAATTGGCTAAAACCCAAACATTGCCAAAAAGTGTTGGATTTTTTTCTTCATTTGACAAAAAAGTTGGAGTAATATGGCTTACAACTCAATAATATAAGCATGTGACCTTGGTAAAGTCTTGGCTTTCTTAATAAGCATGATGAACTTTCTTGTTCCTTTGATATGACTAATGCATTTTAGTCAGAAATTGCATTTGAAGATAAATTCATTCCTTACATTTCCACTTTTTTCGAAACTTCTTTTTAATGCAGATAGTGAGGACATTATGTCTGTTTCTTACACCGTCAGAGAGGAAGTGCTCCAGACTCTGTAGAAATGAGTCTTCTTTCAAGTACGAGTCAGGACTTTTTGTTCAAGGCTTGCTCAAAGTAAGTATGCTTAGGAAAGTTCTGTTGTCTAAGAACTTTCTTCAGTGGATGGGTGTGCATATGATTTGTGTGCAAATGATATCTTCAGAGAAATACATCATCTTCCTTTGATTCCTTTCTGGCACCATAGCTTTCCTTGTAATTATTTTCATGTTAAAATTCCAAGCCAGTCTTTTTTCTGACACATCTGTTTCTTGAGTAATGTCCAGAATTGTTCCTATGTTTCAAAGTACAGTAATAATACTTTTTTTTGCCTACTTGGGGTTAGAATCCCAAAAGGGCCCAAGTTTTTGAGTTGTACCAAGAGGAAAAAAAAAAAACAGTTCATCAGTTGTACAGTTTCCAAGTATTCTAAATGTGTGCAATGGGTGAAGATGAGTAGAAAAATAATGCTGCTTGCCCTAGCAAGCTGTCTAAACTTAACAGCTGAATAATACTGTAATGTTAGTGGGGTCACAAACCAGGTGATGCAATACTGTAATATGCAGGTTACTTCAGTACCTGTTTTCACTGTTAATGTAAGGGAGTCATTCAATATGAAGGATTTTTTTTACTGGGCTGCAGCCACAAGTTCGCTCAAACAAAATATGTCTAAATAAATAGGATTTAAGACTTAGGCATGGTGCTTTAATATTGTTCTGTTCCAGTATGGTTGGTTTTGTTTGTTTGGTTTTTTTTTTTAAAGTAACTAGAAGAATAATTTTTTTCACTAAAACAGGATGCAACAGGAAGCTTTGTGTTGCCCTTCCGTCAAGTAATGTATGCCCCATATCCTACTACACATATAGATGTAGATGTCAATACAGTGAAGCAGATGCCCCCTTGTCATGAACACATCTATAACCAACGACGATATATGAGATCTGAGCTGACAGCATTTTGGAGAGCTAATTCAGATGAAGAAATGTCTCAAGATTATATTATCCACACAGATGAGAGTTTCACACCTGATTTGTATGTACTCCTCTCTTACATCTCTCAATGTTACTTGATTAGGGACAAGAGATTAAAGTGTACTTTCTAAAGAAGTACATGAGGTTTTTTTGCTTTTAGGAAGCTCCTTGAGGTCTGGTAGTTGTTTACATTTTGGAGGGATTTACCAGTTCTGCCAGTAGTTGTGTTGCAGTAAATATTACTGAAATTAATTTTCAGTGACATCTCTGACCATGTTTTGTTGATTTTATTGCCTGTTTTAATTAGGGATGTAAGTGTATTTGACCAGGTCCAATGGCTTTCCTGGTTTTACTTCATTTCACTCAAAAGTTTTACCATACAGTTCTTTATTAGCTTTAAAATTAGCAGGATATTATTTCATTTAAATTTTGAATTCACTTTGCATTTCTGTCAAATTGTAAACAGTAATGCTACTGCTGTGCACAGCTGCTGGGCAGATAGTGGCCCTTCATGGCATTAGCTCACATTTCTTTGCTTTCTTGTTTATAGAAATGTCTTTCAAGATATCCTGCATCGAGATACGTTAGTAAAAGCCTTCCTGGATCAGGTAATTGCTGCTTTTTCAGAAAGAACAAGAGCAAAAGTTCAGTACTTTAAGCCCTAGAAACATACAATTTAACATGAACAGGTAATTGGCTGGCTTGGTAGCTCTTTCTCTTACTAGTGCTGTGATTCTTCTCTGCATAACTAGAGAGAAGAATACTTCTGTTACTTGTAGTATAACACTGAAACTCATTCTTCCATATGAAAAACAATGCACATTTTCTCTTGCTGTGCAGCACTGTCTACAGTTAGTGTGTTGAGAGAGCTACCTGACTGGGATTAATTTCAGATAATTTTAAGAAGGAAAATAATGCTTTATTCAAACAGACTTGTAAAGCAGCTTAATTTATTGTATTAAAGCATCTAGAAAACTATGAAACAATGTTGAGTTTATCTACAAGTCTGCTGTTTATATGCCTGATCTGCTGTACTTAAGGATATGTTAGATGTGTATGCAATGTTTGTTTATGTTCTACATTCTTAAAATTATTCTTGAATTTCCATGTGTACTTCATTCTCTGGTATAATTTTTAACAGATCTTCCATCTGAAGCCTGGTTTGTCTCTAAGGAGTACTTTCCTTGCACAGTTTCTGCTAGTCCTTCACAGAAAAGCCTTGACTTTAATAAAATACATTGAGGATGACACGTAAGTGAACAGATAACAGAAAGTATGCTTTGAGAAAATTGCTCTGTTCTTTTTTACAATACTCTTACTTATTTTCTTGCAGACAAAGAGGAAAGAAGCCTTTTAGGTCTCTTCGTAGCTTAAAGGTAGATCTTGATTTAACAGCAGAGGGCGATCTTAACATAATAATGGCTTTGGCTGAGAAGATTAAACCAGGTCTACATTCCTTTATCTTTGGGAGGCCGTTCTACACTAGCGTACAAGAACGTGATATGCTCATGACATTTTAAAGTTCTCCGCTGCTAACATGCAGTATTGCAGTCCTGCATGGTGGAAGAAGACATCCACGCATGTGACAATCATTGACTGAATTGGGGATGAAGCATCAGGCAGATACACTACAGTCTGTCTGGAATAGGAGAGGGACATCTTAGAGAGAATATTAGTTTAGCTAGACAAGCATGATTTTAATGAATCCATCTCTTCATGGTTTTTTTAACGGTAAATGTTACCAGAGGTTCCTTTGCCATATGGGTTTAGTGGGTAAATTCTAACATATGTACGATAAAGGGAAGCATTTTAATTTTCTTTCCCCAGAGACTTTCTTCAGGTGTGTGTCAGTTTTTCTCTGTTCTTCTGTGTCAGTAATTTTAGTGTTTCTGCAGAACACAGTGCATACATCCTCTCTGATCATGGAGGCTGTGGGATAGGGGCCTTCTAGGAATTTCAGAGAGTTTTTTAAAGTGTTTGTTCTTACGTATGTGGTACAATCTGAAATAGGACTTCCCTCATCTCCCTTTTTAACATTACTGGCTCCTTCATTCGGAGCATTTAAAGGTGTTTGAGATTTTTAATATACTGCAAAGTGCTGTTCTGTGTGCAAACTGTTACTGTTAGCATCTTAAACAGCAGCACTCTGCACATGGGAACTGGGTCATTATTTAAGCAGCTTTGTGCATGTAAGAGCCAGCCGGGACACTGTGACACCTCCTGCCATGGAGTGTCAGTAATACAGCATAATTGAGCTCTTTCAAAACACAAAATGGAAAAACATGTCATTCGGCAGCAGTTGTCAGTCTTTCTCTCTGTAAACTGCTGCTGGTCTTTCCATTGTCGGTTATAATAAAGTTCAGATTAAAGTATTAGACCCTCCCAAAGAACACCAAGGTGACAGCCAAATTAAAAGAGAAAACAGTGATTTTTTTTCATTTATTTTATTTTTTTTTTTTCCAGTGCCATTAATATATTTAGTAACCCTTAATTCAGAGATGAGCACAGCTATGGACTAACATTATTAGCATTTTACTATGTGAATGCTAGTGAATAATCTTGCCAATCTTCTTAGATCATCTTAACACATCTCTGTCTTTGCTTGAAAATAAATCCCTGCTTTCTGTTTGCATGCCTCAACCTCTCTTTCTCAGTAGCAGTTAGAGGGGTATGGTGTCAGGCTAATCCAAACCCATTGCATTGGGTTTTGACACTTGGTTGGTGTGCAACATTGAAATCAGCAGTACACCTGTACTGTGTGCTGCTGTATTTCTGCTCTGTTTGGACAAATGCAGGAATATGTTTGTGTCATGTTTTAGCATAACCTCATAAATCAGTATTCATTGTGAAAAAGCTGCATGTGTTTGAGAAGCCACATCTGCTTTATTGCTTACATTGTTTGTAACACTCCTTGGTGATCAGGATGCTGGTTTTAGCGCCCCTTGCATGCAGAGAGGCAGAGAAGGTAACAAAAGCTAGATTCCTAACTTTTCCTGAAATGCACAATACTCGGATTTTAAAAAGAATATTGTCCTTTATTTGGGTGTCCATAATTCCCTTATATTTTCTGAAAGACAGAGTTTCACAATTAAATATTTAGAACTTATGAAAGACACAGAATTAAGCACCAGCTGCACACCATTTTTGTGAATGAACATCATCAGTGTTACCTGGTTCAATTAGTAACTTTTTTGTGGAGCTGTTTTGTTGCTGTGTATGAATGTAGGACTCTCAATAAACTCAGTGCTTCATAAGGCTTGTCTGAATTACACTGATATATGTTACTTGTGCCAAGATTGTGTTTGTGTTCCTACCATTTTATTTCCTTCTGTGTTTTTTATCAGTTGATCCATTAGAAAAGAGCCTGATTGTGCTGTTTTTACTCTCATGTCTAAGATTGTGAAAAAAAAAAAAAAGGATGTTATAAGCACTGCTGAAACTGCCAGTGTAGAAGTTGTGTTGAAGTCTAAAGAGCTTTAAATGTGCTGCTGAAATTAATCACTTCAGCTTGATAACACTGACTCTGCTAACAGCAAAGCTCTGTTTGTTTACAGAAGATGTCACTTTTTGAAATTACTAAAAGCTGGGAACTTTATCAGTTGCTATTTTTGTTGCACAACCGTCACACGTGCAGAATGTATAGTGAAGTAAGTTATTAAATGCATCCGCGTGTTGTGTTGTACATCTTGGTCAGGAAACAAAGTATTTTAATAAAATTGATGCACAATTTTTGACTTCAGTCGCTGCTCATTTTTTTCATAGAATTCCTGTTCTGTATCTGATAGAATCATTATCTTCTATCCTTTAAAATGAAGAAGAAACCTTTTTTCTTTTTTTTAAATTAAAAATTACGGCAAGATGGTTAATCACAGACTCATGGATAGAAAGACATTTGTAACTCCATTTCTGTTAAGGACTATTTAACTTCTGTTAAAGACATTTCAAGCTGAGACCAGTGTGACTTGCTATGTCTCTTAACATACTCAGGTAAGAATTTAGTCTCTTTACAAAGTTTTAATCCCATAAGGAAGAGTTCAGAAATGTTTTAAGGAGCTCACTTGTGTCTAGCAGTCAGTGAATACCTTTCCTCAGGATTTTAGTTCCTGACACAGGAATATATAAGGCCAGTATGGAAAGGCATCCACTGGACTGTCATATTTAATGGGACTGCAGAGGATACCCCCAGTCTACATATCAGTATGTCCTAATGTCAGTTTTATTTCAGAGCAAAATGGGTGTTTTGGTAGTGTTTTTCTGTCTGAACCACCAATATGAAACACCAATTCAGAGGGCCCAGGCCTCCCACACTGTCTACCAGGAAAATGCATTAGAAAAATTTATCTTCCTGTTCTCAGATCAGTGAAGACAAAAGGAAGTGGTCCAAAAATTGAGGGATATCATACCAGCATGTGGGTCCCTTCTAGTGTCTAAATGGGAGCCTGAAGAATGTTGTCTTTCCTTCAGTGGTAAAGAGGTGTAAAAATGTACGCGTTAGTGTGCAGAATAGAACATGGTTGTGTTTACCTCTGAGCTGGCATAGAGCTCTGTTAGAGCTCCCACTTGGGCAAAACACCAAGGAAACTCCATGGCAGCGTGTCCTTAATTAAAAGGTTGTTCATGTGAGACTTGGATTAAAGGAAGTAATTATCTTGCTGCTCAAAGCCATGCTGTTCATGTATGTATTCAGAAGTTTAAAACACAGACACTTCAATTATAAAGTTCAAATGTATGAAAAAAGGACAGTCCTGAAAATGACTGTCAAGTAAGTCCGACTTCAATTCTGTCCTGCAAGAACCTTCAACATACCATAAGGCAGCTTTTCAAAGTAGGAGTTCAGTAGGAAAAGAAGTTGCTGCTTAAACAGCATGGCATGGCAACTGGTAATCATTCCCTTCTCTTAAATGTTCCTATCTTTATCATCATACAGATAGGGGAGGTCCCCAACACCTGGAAAAGAGCCTAAAGACGATCTGGGGAGCTGCAGATTGAGCGGTTTCACTCGGGTACCAGGCAAAATCATGACGTGTCCTCTTTGAGCCCATGTCTTGCCACATGAGGGAGAAAGTGGCAGTGGGAAGCTGTCAGCATGGTTTGACCCAGAGTGAATAATTCTTCACCCACATTACTTTCTGTGATAAAAGTAGATTTGTGAACAAGCAGAGAACAGGGGTTATCATTCAGGTTGACTACAGCAATGCTTGGAGCACTCTTCCACAGTGTCCTTGTAGTCATGCTGGATGTTAGGGTCTGGGTGGATGCCCCACCAAGGGAAAAATGCCTGGCTGGGCAGTTGGACAAAGGTGGTGGCCACTGGGCCTTATCTGTCTGTAGGCCTGTGCCCTGGGGAAGGTCTGCCCTGTGGCTTACCCTATTCAGCATCTCCCTCTGTGACCTGAGGAGGTGACTAAATGCACTGTCATGTTTGCAGGTGCCACCAAACCAGGGCAGGGTGGAGCAGCTGATATGCACAGGGGCAAGGGCTGCTGACCAGAGAGACCTGGAGCAGTGGGAGAAAAGGACAGGGCTCACGTGCATCTGGGGCAGGAGCAAAGGGCAGCCATACTGGCCAGGCAGAATCCTGTCAGCCATACTAGTGAGACCAGGAGCAGCTTTGGGGAAAAGGTGCTGTCAGGCAGTGAGCTGGCAGGGCCAAAGAGGCTGGAGATAAGGGAAGGCTTTTTCCGTATTGAAACAGGGATAGGGAGGTGGTGCCATCTCCCTCACTGGAGGTTTTCCAGCTCCCACAGAATAACACCATGAGTGTCGGTCTGACCCTATGGCTCAGCATGCTCTGAACAGGCTGGAGACCTACCAAAGTCCAGCCCCCTGCTTGGACACTGTCAACTTCCCATGAATGTTCCCAACATTCCCCATGGCATTGTCTGGTCAGTTCTTGAGTATCTCCAACAGCACATGTTAAGATCAATAGCAGCATATCCTTTATGTGGATCACAAGGGCTAACCAGGACCTCTTGTAGAAACATGTATCTTTAGCAAGGAAAGGAAGACTGCTAGGAGGGAGGAATGTAGCATTTAAGCAAGGATAATTGGGTAAAATCACTTAAGACACTTTTGGCCAAGTGTCAAAGTAAAAGCTTGATGCTGTGAAGAAGCAATATCCCCAAGGCAAACATCTGAAGCTTCATCCCTAACCTGTGTCTAACAATAAGCCAAAATGTCTGAAAATGTGCAACAGCCAAAAGCTAATTGGTGGAAGTTCAACACCAGCCAGCTCCTCTTTCATCTAGAAAATTGCCTCATTGCAGTACAACAGAGTGTCTTTCCCAGCTCCAGTTAAACATGACTAATGACTGCCGGACTTCTGGGTTTCAGTAGATACAGCAACGTAAGAAATTACAGGTCAGGGAATACTGAAATTCAGTTCTGCAGCCTATGGATACAGTAATTCAGTATACCTGCCAAAGAGTTCAGTAGTATATCTGACTGATGGAACTGCAGCCTTCTGCATTCATCCATAGGGATGCAAAGCAGTTTGTCCTGGCTGAGATTTCCGTCTGTCTCAGGCTGCCTCTTCACTGAAGATTAATCCTGCATCACTTCATCTCCTGCTGGTGTCCTCTGCCCTGCCTCTGTGACTGGAAATGGTTTCTGACAACCCAGATTCTGGAGGAAGGGCCTTCTGGCATTTGGGGGCTTTTTTCAGCAGCCAAGGGCAGTCACACAGACAAGCCACACAGAGCACAAAGGACCTGGAAAATAAGTAATGGCTAATTAACTTCATGCCAGCCTTTGGCAGAGAACTGGGCACTGGCAGGCTAAGGAACATTTTGGGTTCAGTCTGCTTTTAGTGTTGTTACTGCCAAAGCCTGCAGGTTGGAGACTCAAGAGCTAGCTGATGCAAACTGATTAACATGTCTGCTGGTTAATGATCACACTAGAAGGAAATGGGCTGGACAGCAAAATTCTCAGTGACCTAGGTACTCAGGTATGCCAGCCTGTAATTAAATAAGAATGCAGAGTATTTGGCTTGACAATAAAACTATTAATTACAGGTTTGAAGTCCAGTGAAATGCATAAACATGTAATTACAATCAAAGTATGGCTCAGTGCAGAGGTGAAAAATAGATTTCCTCCCACAACAAGTCTACAGACACAGATCTGATGGTGGGTTGTCCAAGGAGGATCCCCCCATCATCCCAATGGGCTGGGGCATTCAGGTCTGCATCACAGTTGTCTGTGAGCTTTCATGCTGCTGCTGTTTGGAGGATCCACGTTTTCTTTTTCTGTGATTGATATAACACCTTTCTCCCTATTTTTCCTTATTTCAAGCTGAATTTTTTAGCTACCTTTGCATCTTCCTTCCCCCACCAAGCTCCTTTCAACACCCAACACCCTACCCCATTGGTCCTACTTTTCCTACAAATTTAGTATCTCTGATACTGCCACTTCGCCAATGTTGGGCATATGTGGCTTTACCAATAGTAAAGGTCAGACAGTTCCCCTACCATTGTTCACTTCAACTTGGTTGGACTTATTAAATTCCCAATCATAATCACTTTAGCCTCCATTCTCCTGCCCAGCTCCTGTTACAAGCTCACCACACACACTGACTGTTTACGTAGCCAGGCAGCAGAGTAACTTGGTTTTCACACTTCTGCTGTGGGCTGTCACTGACACCCATAGGACTTTGGCTGCTGTGAAGCCACATGCCCCATGGGACCTCTGGTAGGCCAAGGCCAATGGGCTTGTGAGCTCTGGAATGTGCAGGAAGCAGACTGAATGAAGTTGTGAGGCACCTCTTGGTGCCAGGACTCAGGATGGGGAAACAGAGAGGCACTGGCAAGGCTCCTTATAGGGTATAGGAGCATGGGGTAGCAGCATAGCACTTCACAAAACAAGCTTGTGGTTCAGTTTGGGGATGCACAGAGTTAGCAGTGCACTCATGGACTTCTTGTGACTCCATCGAATAAAGTTGCTCTTTGATGCCAGCTGGTAGTTGCAATGATAGGTCTGTAAAATGCAAATTGTGCTTTAGACCATTTCACCAAATCTCACATTCTCCACAAAAAAAAAAAAAAAAAAAAAAAAAAAAAAAATATTAAAAAAAAAAAAAAAAAAAAAAAAAAAAAAGCCTAAAAAGCAACCAAGCAACCAAACCCAAACAAAAAAAAAATCCCAAATCAAGAAAGCCGCTTTCTNAAAAAGCAGCTATATTTCTGAATGTTTCTGAGGATAGTTTCAGCCCAAATGACTGTATTATCTGGCTGAGCTGTAAGAGTACCTGTATTTCAGACAAAATCTTCACACACATATAAACCATACACAAATAAAATGTAAACTGTGAAGATGTGACAAGAATATAATAAAGCAATTTCCATCACCTCTCCAGTAATGCATTCAAGGAAAAAAAAGATCATCAAAAAAATCCTTAGCTAGTAGACTCCATTAACTTTCAGAATGTCACTTTTCAAACTGATCACCCAGTTTTCATTCCCATCTCTGCATATTTCAATAGATTTCTTTGTCCATTTGTGAGCAAACCTACCACTCTGTCGCATGTGAAAAGAGATGTCTGTTTGTTTGCCTGGTCTTATGGAGGCAACGTGATGCCTTTAAATCGTTCCAGAGAAGTGCCAGCTTATAAATGTGCTCATTACAAAAAAGTAGCCGGATCTACAGCTTTACACTTTAGTACGACCACATATATCTAGCTTTTTTAGTTAAAGAGTTTTGTACTTAAAAGTTTGTGCAGTGATTGAGAGGACGGTTGTGTTGATGGAGGCTGCATTAAACATTCCAGCATTTTATGTGGCTTTGGTATGCTTTCTCTGCTGGTAATTTTATTGAAAAGTGCACTAGAAATAACTCTTGTTTTGCTAAAAACTTTCAATTTTTAATCCCTTGGTTTTGTTGTTTTCTGATGCTTAGCAAAGGCACATATTACAGAACCAATGCATAAGGATAAATATGAAATGGTATGTGTGCTGTATTAAGCATGGCCCTTCTATAGAGGATAATATTTGGAAGTTGCAGCAATGTTGAGGCAAGCCTTCAACAGCCGAGAGCTACCAGAGTGATGTTGAAGCTGCAATCAGAGAAAACCCTCACAGCAACAGTTTTGAAACAGGTCATCACCCACACTGCAGAGGCCAGACCCCCTCTGAGTGAGGAGACTGGTGCTGCTGATGCCCTCAGCTGCTTGCTCCTGGGTCCAGGCAAGGTTATGACAGGAGCTGAAAAAAGTTAAGATATAAAAGGTACTAGAGAGAAAGAGAGGTTAAGTTACTTTGCACGAGACTGAGGAAAGAGCCCAAGAGGAGCCAGTCTGTGCTTTGACTAAATGTGGTTTACCTGAGGAAGAGAAGCAGGATGGGAACACAGATCATGTCCCACTAGCCCCTGTTACTTGAACTCTGCTCTCTGGCTCTACAGAGAGGTTTTCCTTTGGAGAGAAGAAACTCCCCGTGGCTTTGCAGCTGTTTAAATGGAGAAGAACTAAGTATTTTACACTTGAGGCCATTTGTCTGAACTCCAAAGGGCCTGACTGTGCAGACTGAAAACATTTTTGCTTTTAAACCCAAGCAGGACTATTTCTTTCCCCAAACACAAGCCAGTGTTATTCTGCTGTGCAATGAAAGATCAATTCTTCGGGCTGTGAAAAGGAGGCTTTTAGATTGCTGGGGTGCCAGAGGTCACAAAGCCATCCTCTGCCCCGTGCAGCACACAGAGACCTCCTGTCTATCTGCAGGCAGCTTCTGGGGACAGCTTTGCTGCAGTTGGTGGAGCCTGCAATGAACCAATGGGGCAGCAGACGGTGGGATTTCAAATGCTCTCTGTTTGCAAAGACAATTGACACAGTATTTTGAGTCAGAAGCTGGGAAGAACAGCGCCATGATACAGCAAAAGCAAACTGTGTGGTTATGTCTGTGCTGAAAGGGCAGCATTTACTCCAGTGCAAACAAAGGGTTTGGGTGGAAGGAGGAGGAATTGGAGCTGTTAAGCATCAAATTCCTCCCAAGTCGGAAGGTAAAAAATACCCCATCCATGGAGGTCAGGAACACTGAGCCAAAGCCTTCTTGAAAGCAATAAAAAGATGCTGGGGAAGGCAGAGCAGTGAGAGACCATCAGTGGTCCAGAAGTGCAAAGAGAGGCTAAGAATTGTCAAGGCTGTGTGTGACAATCACAGCACTGAGATGAAACCCAATGGATTGTATTTACAGGGTGCAGAAAACAGCCTTCGTGGGTGTGTGGTTACTCAAATACACATGCATGTTGTTCTGTTACATCATGTTAGCACTTGGTGAAATGCTAGGCGGGGGTTTCATAAAGCCAAGTAATTAGTGCTGAGGACCTTAAGGCCACAGTGTATGTGTCAGCAGTTTCACTTCAGACAACCTTTAGTTCCATCCCATATCCTGACTGTTAACTAGCTGCTGGAGTACCTCTTCCCTTTCATTCTAACAGGATACAATCCATTTTATGCAGTCCATTAGGTAAGCCAAATCACAGGGAGGAAAGGTGATCAGGTGAATGACCTTAGGAGAGCATTCCTGGTGTGAACTGAAACAGTGCTGCAGATGTACCCTCTGACAAGGCAGCTGATTATGCATAATGGGTATGAGTGTGCAAGTGAAACTAGGATGGAAGAAGGATACCAGAAAGGAAAAAATGAGAAAAGGAAAAGGGAAAAAGAAAGGGGGTAATTACCCAGGAAGCTCAAAAAGAAGAGAAGAAAGGAATACCATCAGGCCTTTATGTTCCAAGGTGGCACGGCACAGGCAAAAATCAATCTGCTTTGAGATCTGTGCCTTTCATTAGAAAAATTGCATGTTTTGTCATTAATTCATTTGAATTTTCAGCATTAAAAAATAATTGAATATTGAAACCAAATAAATATGAGAATGATTGTACTTAGGGGCCTCTTTTTCCCCATATCTGGTTTGGATTACTATACTTTTCTTTCTACTGTCTGAATATTGTTGAAATGCATTTATCTGATTCCTTCCTCCCATTTCCTCCTACCTAGCTAATCACTGCATACTGTCAGCATTTTCATTTCTAGCACAAAATTCATGCATCATGCATCAAAAAAAGCAGGCAGAAACATGCCTCAGCAAATACTCCCATAATGCGCTTTATCATGAGAAGAATTTTTAAAGCTATCATTGCATATTGAGATGCTTATACAGATGTATGGCTTGATCAGAGGCTACTGAAGCGGCCTGAAAAACATTTACTGTTATCAGCCATGGGATGAGGTCAAGGAAGAACTTAGGATGTTTCAGTTTTTCACAATTTGTCTAGAGCAGTCTACAGAAAGGAACTGACTACTACGTTCACTGCTGTAGGCTTCTGAAGTTCCAGTGTAGCCTGATTCCACTTAGTTTTACAGGGTTCCTCTCCAAGGGCCTTTTGTGCTGCAGCATCTCCAGTTTTCAGAAGTTAGTCTTCTCTTTAGAAAACTCATGCAGAACACAGAAGCAAGGCATCTTGGAGACATGTCACACTTGCTTGTGGGCAGAAATTGTGGAATGCTGACTATTCTCAATGTCAAATCTTGCCAATGGCTGGAGAAAAATAATGCCATTATTGAAAACAGCATTGGTTGTTTTGTTTTGGTTTTCCTACAAAGGCAAGACCCATCTGGTTCTTATACTAATGGAGACAGTGTCTACTGGGTTAAGCAGTGCAGACTTTGCCAACTTAAGGACAGACTTCAGAACCAGGATATTTTTAGTGTTGTATGTTTGAAATCTGCTTAGCTCAGGGCAAGCAGGGAGGGTGAAGGTGAGGGGAAGAAAGAGCGAGCACCAAGTGCAAGATCTCTGTGTTTCTATGAGTCCTGAGGCAGGAAAGAGTTAAATGCCATCCACCACAAGCTACGGGGATGTTGTTAACATTGTGGCAGCATCTCAGAGTTTTTAGCTTGGTGCATACCTGAAAGAAACCAGCTCTGGCGATTGCAGTCATCTGGATACTGTAGGTTTTAGACAGCTTTTTGATGTTCTGGGTTGTTAGCCCTACTTTTCTTGTTAAGAGATTGCTCTGATGAGTACAAATGATCCTACAAGCAGGCGGCTGCAGAGATAAAAGGTGATGAGGTTTATACCTCATTAATCAGTGTTAACTGATTGTGGTGAGCCACTTGAAGCCAGCTAACGATGGTCAGAACAGGAATTATTCAAGGTCTGCTATGTTTTAATGCTGTTTTGCTTTAATGAGCAATTTCTCTGAAGGAGACATTTCGTTTGCTGTTATGTTTTCTGGGGGAGTGTATGATAAATGCTCCTAACAGTGTTCTGGGCTAAAGGGTAGCAGAAAAAGCTCTTGAAAGTAGAAAACTTTAGTTAACAAAACAGCTGGGATTTGTCCCAAGTGCAGACATGTCTCAGTATCAGCTTGAGCCAAGTCACAGATTGTAAGTAAGAAAGCTAGGCTTTGCTCTAGAAGGCATATCTACAGCAAAGATTTCATAGCCTTCATGATGCAAACATGTCATTAATGATTAGCTAATGACAGGATTGCTCATTTGGACACTCAAACCCAACAATTGTTCACAAACCCTGCGGTGCAGTGAGGCCCAGCTACTAAGCAGGAAGCCTTGCTGGCTGTGCAGGCAAGTGCTCACAGTTAACCCTTCAATCAGTCTGATGTGGGGTAACATGTATACTTCTGATGTCCAGCTTCTCTGCTCCCTTTTCTGGCCATAGTGGCTTGCAGGAGTAAGGGAACAGGAAGCAGAAGCAGAAGTAGAAACAGAAGGTAAAGAAGAAAGTAAATAAGGCTCTTACTAATTACCTTCCTGGAAGTCTGCCATACAACTATGTTTCATTAAGGCACTTAGGCCTAGTGAAATGAGAACTGTAAACCACTATAAAGAGACTTTGGAAAACAATTACAGCCTCCCCAGAAACATAAATTAGAGTGTGAACAAAACAATAAACATGACAGAATTCTGGTATTTTGAGTGTTCCAGTTGCCTGTATGTGCAACTAAACAAAACCAGAACAACAATTCTTTGTAAAAGCTGTTGTTTGCCCTTCATTGTCTATACAGTAAGTGCTGAACTGTGAAAGTTGTAATGACAGTAACTTCTCTTATGCTTTTTATTCTTTCATTTCAAAGCTTGCAAGGACATTTTTGACATTCTGTGTTATTTGTTTTTCACAAGGACTGTCATGGGCTGTAGAAGTGACAGTCTCACTTGTTGAGGAGCCACACTTACAAACTGAAATCTCTCTGTTCTTTAACCCCAGGTGTTTTAAATCTTTGCATGTTTCTGCATGCAGTTTATCCTTGGACCCCATTCAGATACAATAATCACAGACCTAATTGGACTGAGCCACCCTAATGGAACTATCTCCCACTTCTCATTATTCATGAAAGTTATTTAGTGAATATAAAATCAGAAACGACCCAGAATGATGTACACTTGGAAAAAATATGCTAAAAAACCTTTGTATCCAATGTAATACAATAAGACTGAATTCCAGTACTATCAGGCTAGGATTCCTTTGGCTCTGCCTTCTGTGTAGGAGGTGGAGTTGGCTTTCACAGCCTGGATCCTAGCTTGTGAATGGACATCACTTTCAGGGTGTTTCAGGTACCTCTTCTATCTCTTTACCTTGGAGGTACCCGTAAAGAATGTTTTGTCATGAGCTAGTTCACCTCAAGATCTTCACTAGACAATTAAGACCTCACTGAATTAATGGTTTGATTTGATACAGAAGACACATCACCTGAACCCAGCAGATTCAGAGATGTTCAGGGGACCATGCATAATTCTGAAAATCATGATGGAACTTTATAAGCAAAACCAGTGGTCCCATACTGACTCTCTAGAAACTAAAGCTGTGAGATTGTAATCCATGATGACAGGAACAGGAACATCTTGCATCAGTTTAGTAAAAAATGGCTATAGAAGAATGTGTGATTAAAAATGCATGTGGAGTTTATACATAACAAGACTTTGGGGCCAACATCGATGTTTTTTCTCTTCAGTTTCAAATCTTTTTTCTAAAGCATGAAGCCTCTGACTTAAGGTCACCAGGAATTCCAGTATCAGAAAGGACTGTCTGTTTTGTGTCATGTGCCTGTGGATGTAAAGAATTAAAACATTACTACATTCTCTACCTGACTGTGCACGTACCGCAAGGACAGAGCAGTGTGGATGGAACTTTCTCAGTTAAGATGCAAAAAGGCACTGAGAACTGCAATCTGAGTTCTGTTCTTCACTTCCTTTCTATATTCAGTCCTTCCCACTGGACTGATTTAACAGGTTGCTTGGCCATCTGGATATAAATAACCAGTGATTAGTTTATGTAGTCTGGGAATGCATTTACATAAACATTGGTAATTTAGTCACCCTGAAACTAAGTTAAAGTGTCTGCACAAGGCTTCATGCTAAGGTCTGTAGATTCCCACTGGAGTTACACCACGAAGATTTCTGCATGTAGCCAGAGCCAACTTATGCACATTTTATTTTATTTATTCAAACCTCGGTGCCTTTCCTTAGAGAATTGTATTTCCTAGGCAAACCGTACCACTACAGATAATCCACAGGGATGTCTAGACTAGCTCTGTATTTTGAAATGTATCCCCCACTACTTCTATTAGTCCTTTTCACTACCTGGAATGTACAGTTTTATCTTGTGATGGATTAGCCCACATTTCTGTATCTCAGGGAGATGAAGAGGTATACTGCTACCTGGTCTTTAATGAATAAGTACACCATATTTTACCTGTGGTCACAAAATTGGTGTTCTGAGAGATGGGACTACTCTTAAAGCTAGTAACTTACTTAAAAAAGGAAGTCGTGTTCTGAGATGGGATTTTAGAGTATGAATACTTTCTCTCTATCAAGTGAGCCCTTAATGTTATTTGAAGAAGACAGTCACTTGGAAAATGTAAACCTTCTGGTTTAACTGTGATTTGGAGCTTTATTTTCTAGATTTGTTTAGTTTACAAAGGAGTTTCTTGTATGCCTTTGAAGGCAGTACTGGGCTTTTGCCTTTCCTTTAACTGCTGTGGTAGGGAAGACTTTGCAAAACTTGTCAGACCTGGATGATATTGCTGTATGTGCAATGAAAAGTTATTGTGTTCTTCTAGATGTACGTATAGATGTCCTCATTGAAACAGCACAGAGGGGAAAAAAAACGACTGCCAACACATCCCTGAAGAAAGCTGAAATGCACCAAGTCTGCAGCCTTCAGCGTGAATGGGAGAACCAGGTGACAGCTAAAGAATGAATTTTAATACTTGCTGCTCCCACTGCAGTATGCATGGTCTGAGCCCTTCTAGGGGGCATAGCTCACTCACCTTGGTGCCTGCTTTTCAAGCAAGTACACTTCTTTCACTGAACTGGCACTTTTTCCATGGTTTTGCCTATAAGGCAGCCTTCCTTTTACAGAAGACAGTAGTGTTATCTTTAGATCAGAGAGAATTAAAGGGAAACACATGACAGTGTGCTCCACAGTCTGTCTTGTCATAATAGTCTGAATTAAAATTTTAGCTATTTAGTGTTCTGGAATTTCTGAGTTCTCAGAGAATAACTTCAAAATGTGTGTTGTATTTAGGTATGTTTTACAAGACATAAACACCAAAAATGTCTTTCCAAGGACTGAAGTCTTCCTGACTTACATAATGTTCATAATAACAGAATTTTGTCATCTATATAGTCAACCAGCTGACACTACTGTATTCAGCACCTAAACTAATTACATGCTGCAAAAAAGCTCTTCCTAACCTTCCATCTCCTGGTTGTCAGACTGGAAAATAAGCTCTAATAACACATCTGGGAGTTCAATCTGGGAAGAAACAGACCTGAATATCCAAGTGCTCTTGCCACCCACTTCTCTTTATATGAGGGCTTCTCCAAGTTGAGTGCCTCTTCTGCTGATAAAATAACCCAGATCCAAAACAATTAGAGCCTTGAAAGCTCTGAATTTTCCCTAGGGACTTCCAGGCAGCCAGTGCAGCTGTGTGAGCAGCAGTATAATGCTCTCCTGTCGTCAAGTCTCACTTATTAAGTGAGCTGCCAGGTTCCAAATGAGCTTCGGTGTTCAAATGGTTCCATTAAATAGGAGAGACTAGGGCTAGTCAGGGAATAGACCAGGCTGAGTATAAACCAACAGTAATCTACAGCTTTTCCAGTTGCATATTCTGAAAAGTGCTGAATGTGTTATGTCAACACTCAACAGGTAAGATCAAGTGCCAAGTAAAAATATGTATAATTTTGTGTATGAGGGTCTTTTAACGTGTGTGTTCATACCCTAACTGTTCTTTGTGTCATATATAACACACAGTATCCCTTGAATCACATACCAAGATGGTATCTCTTGGATCACATATCCAAGAGGTACCATCATACCATCAGCTTTTCTGTGCCCCATCTATGTCATTAAGTGTTTAGTGACAAAGCAGGGCAGACACTGGCTCATGATGAGTGTCCCTTCAAGATGTGGTTGAAGTATTTAAAAAGTAGTGAAGTTCTGTACAATTTCTTTCTTTCTTTTTTCTTTTCTTTCTTTTCTTTCTTTCCTAAGGTATTTACCCCATAATGGCAGACCAACACAGCATGGACTTACTGCATTTTGTATGAAACATCCAGAGTGGTTTCAAAAAAGGGTATAATTCCTCTACTAAACACTGGGATCACTGAGAACTTGGGCAAAGAGGGCAGACTGCAGGACTCTGCATATGGTGCTTTGGTGATCTGCTCTAAGCACAGGTGGAGGAGAGATCATGGTAGCTCTAAGCAGGAACTAAGAAGTTCTATGGAGAACCTCTAAGAGTGGAGGGATATAGGTAAGAGAAAACCTGGAGACAGATTTAGTAGCAGCCATGCTTGGGGGAGTATTTTAAGTAGTTTTTGCACACTAGGAGAGAGTAATGCTGGATTATGAATATGAATGATGTTCCTTTTGCCTCTTTCCATAGAACTGTAGCTATATCTTTATCTCTGTGTGTCCTATGGTAAACAAAACATGTCTCTTTCTTGCTTTCTATTGTGGTAATTGCTGTTGGTTAGGTTGAGACTGGGTGGGAATATAAGCTTGTCTGATGGTTTATGTTATCTGGAGATCTCCTTGCTTCTTCCCCCAAAAGAGATCGTTGTGCATTATGTCATCTCACTGTCAGCAAGGCTGAAAAAGAGGGCTCCACTTCACAAGGCTTGGGTCATTAGCTCAGCTGATGTCCCCAGATCAACCACCATAAAGCCTGTCCTGTCTGATGCTCCAAAGGTTGTAATGGTTTCCACCCATTGGGATGATCGCAATTCTATCCGTCAGCTATATGGGATCATTAGGGAAAGTTGTTTTCAGCTGTCTTTTTGGTAATGTGACTTGGGTTGAAAACAAAATCCTCAATCAAATAGCTCTTAACAGAGACAGAAACTGAACTAATGCATGCTTTGTAGACTTGACAGAGTGCCTTCATGGTACATTAACATCACACCAATCCCAGGAGGAGATAGAATTCTGCCACTAGGTCCAGGAAAGCATTCTTTCTGCTGTTTATAAGGAATAGGAAGCAAAGATTCAAAAAAAACCAAAAAACAAAAAAACCAAAAAAACCCACAAACCCCCAAAAAAACAAAACTACAAAAACAAACAAAAAAACCCCACTTTTGTCAAAATGCAGTAAGATTATAGCACTTTCTGATCCACACATTTCTGGCACATAAATCCCATAAATCCTAAAGAGATGTTGCAATTGTAAGAGCAGAATTAAGTTCCAAGAGCAGCTTGAATTCAACCATTGTCCTGAGAAAAGCCTTGAGCAGTGTCTGAGACAGAGAAAAAAGTAATTGGATTTTGCTGTTTACTTTTGCTGGGTACAAATGGCAAAAAATACTTTAATCTCAAGGGGACAAAGGGCGCTGAGTTCCACTCTTGGGCACCTTCATATAAATGTATAATCTCTTCATTGCTAGTTGAAGATTTTCTCAGTTTATGTTGCTAAGATTGTGCAAAACTTGTTTATGTGTACTTTATGATAAAATCTAGAAGGTATTACCTAATGCCAGCAGAGGGGTTATATCTTGCACTGCGGAGTTCTAGGAAAGTTTTCTTAATGCAGAAGCAAGGCTAATAATTCAGTTACCTGCTGTCTTTTCCCTCTAGGTACTGTATTCCCTCCTTGATTTTAGCATCACTCACACTGCTTAGGGAAAAAAGAGATTGCATTACCACAGAGATGCACATGTCCCTGCCTCTCCCCTTCAGCTGCCAGCCTCAGAAACCTGTGGGAATATCCCACAGGTGAGCAGAAACAGACAGGCAGCAGAGGTAAACAACATGATTCATGCAGGTTTCCTGATCTCAGCAGTGTTTCTTATTCACTCCTGAAGCCGCTAGCAAATTTAGTCCAATTGTGTTCAGCTGCTCTACAAATGAAACAGGACTCCTGCAGGACAGTGCTGTGGGTTTTGACACTAATAACTGTATCTAAGTACCACTCCCCCCAGGTTATTTGCCATCATCAGACCCCAATTAAACTTGTGTTATTTGTTTCCCCCCTATCACCACATTTCGAGCCCAGACATCATGCTCTTGAGGAAGAGCTGGAGTAAAGGCAGGCAAGAAATGGCAGTATGTCCCAAAAGTACTCTGCTCTCTGGCACCACAAGAAGGCCACCAAATGTTCTTGCTGATGCCATTCAGCTGCTGGAAATGAATTGTTGTATGGCAGCTATAATTACCAGGACAATCAGCAGAGGGAATAGCTGCCTTTCTGAATCACTGAGCCAGAAAATAAGCTTTTGACAGGATCATCATAATCTCTGGCCAACATCAACAAAAAAAGGATTCCAGCCCTAATGGAGCTGTCAAGGACCATCAAATGGTTTATTCAGAGTTTTTGTACCTTCCCTTCTGGTGTCCTGCCTCTCAACAGATCTGGGAATAGTAAACCCTGGTTGCAAGTAGCAGCCATTATACAGAAGCCGTTTGTGGATGCTCTGTAAGCCACCCATAAAAATGGCAAAGCTAGTCATACAGTGCTTTTTGTATTACTATATTCACTGCTGCTGCTTACCACCATTCTGCATATGGTGGAGCACCTCCAAATTGCTGAAAGCCATTGCAAGCTAAAAAAAAATAAATTAAAAAATAAAAATTTGAAAATAAGTCAATATAAGCAAAAGTTGATTCTGTATCTACTCAGAAATATGAACACTTTGAAATCCCCCCCTGCCAAACCATGTCCTTTTACCACATATATCAGTGGAGATAGTGGAGATTTCCAGTCTGCAATGCTTTGGAATAAGTTAAATTGTTGGCACAGCTCCTATATAGAGCAGAGATTATTTACTGCTGTAATATTTCTTCTTAATGCCAACAACTTCAATGTATGCTCACCATATTAAAAAAAAATAAAAATGAAAACAAAAAAACAACAAACCACAACATAGTGACATGAGTCTAGAGACTTCAGAGTACTTAGACCTTCTATTATGAGTATTTACAGCATCTGGAGGCATATTAGAAGTATTGCCATGCTAAAAATGGTAATTCTAGTTCTTGTTTTTTATAGGAAAGAAAAAGCCTCCTTCTCTTTGCCTACTTGTCTCACACGGAGGGAGGCTGGGGACCATGCTTTTGGGTCTGAGTTGTTCTGGCTATGTGAAGCAGGTGGCTAGGGAGTAGAAATAAAGCTAGGAATGAATACATGGAAGAGCTGCATTTGTTTGCAAGCTATATAATGGTGGCACCTGCTCCAGAGTGAGCAGTTTTGGCTTCACTGCACTTCAGACTATGGCAGCAACATCAGCATCATCCTGCCTTCAAACACAGGTGCAGGCATCTCAGCACTTCAGCCATAGATGCTTTCAGTTCAAGCTGCTGCAGGCTGGCCTATTGCCTGCTGTGGCCTTGCCTAGGTTGGGGAAAACTCGGTATGTTGCCAAAACTATCTGAGAAGCAACTATGCTAGATCTGTGTCATCCATAGGAATTTCAAGGGGATGAAAGAAGATTACTGTATTGACTTTGTGGTTATGGCAGCAGGTCTTTACTGTGCAGTAATTTGGGGTTAAGTCAGAACATACTGCTTGGTACTGTGTAGAGCACAGTTATGCTCTGAAGTACCCCACAGGCTATCAACTGAAAGGAGTACAGGGAGATAAAATCCAGTAAGAAAGTGTATTTAATTTTACATACATTGTTGCTTTAAACTATTCAGAATTTATAGATTCTCTGTGTTTATTTTTTTTTATCATTATTTGTCTGTTTTCAGTTTTTTTCCTACATAATTTTTCTGTAAATCATAGAAGGTAGCCAAATTATGCTGGTGATTAAAAGAGAGGAAAACCATAGAGGTGGCCAGAGAGGAAAATCTCCTCTATTGATATGAAGGGTACATAGTGTTCTTTTCCTTCCTTCAAGATACTCTGCTGTATAAACATATTCAGGACTCTGAGCCAAAAATGGTAAAAGGTGAGCATATTCTATTACGGTACTTTTGTAATCTTTCCTCTTTCTTTCCTTATATCACAAGGCACCCTTCGTACCTTGGGGTACAAAGCTAGGAACAAATACTAAAAAAAAAAATATATATATATTTTTATTTAACTTGTTAAAACTTTCAAACACAGTACCTCTGATAGCAGCTCAGTTACATGTCACTGGCTATATGCTGAGAGGGTGTAGCACAGCATAAGTCTGTGGTTTCAGCAAAGCTGTGTTGACTTAGAGTCAGTAGTAAGGCCAGTCCCAATACACACAGAATTGGCTGCTGGTAAACACAAAGACATACTTACTTCAAAACCAGACTGAATTGTTTAAATTACATGTCCAAGGTTTTCTTTGTCACACTATTTGGAAGCTTCATATGCCTACAGCCCCTGAGATGAGAGCCTGCTATAACCTACTTCAATGCAAAATCAGCTGATCTGAGCTGCCACTGACAGTGGTTGAGGTAAATGAAGATGCTTTACTTTTTAGTAAAGCATACTCAGCTTTGGGGGTGTTAACCATCACCAAAAGGGAGGCACTAAAAGATGCTGTGGACAACTTCTTAAATGCCCCAGCTGATTTCATTAGGCAGTATTCAGCAATGGCCTCCTTTGGCTTGGTTTAAACTGATTAAGGGCCTTGACCTAAAGCTGAATTGGGAAGTTCAATGTGGAATGGAGTAAAAATTATTTCCAAGTTTAAATTTGGTTTAGCAAAGCCACAACAATTTCTTGCAGATTCAAATAAAAGCCATAAGCTTGCCATTTGAAAAAAAGAAAGAGGATCAGGCAGGCTTTAATTTTGTCCTGCTTTCCCAAGAAAACAGAGTTTATGATAGCATCTTGGTTACAAACATATTCCTATTATTGCCACTGTCCCAAGATCAATTTTGATTTTGCTAGCCAGTTTTGTAAAACTGATTGAGGGATACCAATCTCAAAGATGGTGTGTTTCAGCAATTCCTATGCAAACTCATGTCAGTATACACAACTAGATGTACACAAACTCTGTGATCTATCAAGGAGGCAATGTGAAGTTAGTCATATCAGGCACAAAACCCTAAAACAAAACAAAATAAAATAAACAGATTCAAAAGAGACATAGGAAAATAATGATTGTAAGCTCCACTTGCAAGCTCTTGGTTTCTTCAGAGTATCCAAGAACATCTAGAACCAGAAACAGCAACATCACAACTGCTGGTTCCTGCCAGTTTAAATTGTACCACTGTGATCTGCCCCATCTGTGTCATGCCCATTCTGGAGTCTTTACTTTGGTTTGGGTTTGTTCCTTGAGCTGTGTATTTTGTGTGGTAGGAAAAGGGAAGACCCTTGACTTCAGCATCTTTCCTGTATGTGTTTAGAATAATAGGGCACACATGACTGAATCAATTTCTGGTTAAATTCTGCTGGAGTATGTTGGTTGGGCTTACAGTTCTGGTGTATGTCTTCTCCCATCAGCAAAGGAACACTTCCATTGAGAGTGCTGGTGAACGTGGCCACAGTAGCGCTCCAGTGCACCACATGACTACAGAGAAGGGTGATGCAGACATCTTCCTGTTCAGAAAGTCAGCTGTCCTTGATGTGCTTTTAAGCACTCTTGCAATTTGTGATGGTTACAAAAGAAGAAAGGGGACATGACTGAAGTTCAGGAAACAAATCACGTCTGTAGTTTGTCCTTTCTAGGCTTTAGTTTGTCACCAAAAATAAATCCTTCCTAGCCAAAGCTGGCAGGTTCTTGGTATGCTTTAATGATTATGAATCACAGAAAAAGAGAATGCTGACATCAAAGACACTGTCTATCCTTGTTTGAGTTTATACAACAAAATGGATTTTGTTAATCACACCTACTGCAGTCTTAAAACAACTTTCCACACAGTGTTTACAGGGATGCAGACTTTAAACTTTTGAGGATATTGGGACAATGGGAAGACTATATCTTGTGTAGATTGCTCACTTGGTTTTAATAGGGAACTTGTCTGAAAATTGTTTTACTGTTTTACAGTTTTGACCTGGCATCATCCCAACATTATGCTGAAACCTTTGAAAAGCCTTTAGGAAATTTTGAGCTTGGTGCTTTCTCTTTTTTACTTACTTCTTCTTAGGGGTCTGATCCCTCAGACTCTTTGTACACATATTTTATTGTCCTTAATTTCCTGTACAGGGATATGGGACACAGTAATGACAGCATCAAACCAGGTACAGCTCAGGAAAAAGAAAGGACTGATTCAGTGCCTGAAAACAGGGAGTTGGTAATGAGATAAAAAGCAGTTCTACCAATGACTTAAACCTGCTCACTCTGCTATCAGAAAGATTATTTCTACTGCTATTCGCCCAGACAGCTCTGTGAGAAACACCTAATGACTGCCACACTAACACTAAAAATCTGTTTGAAAAAGGGTCACTTCTCAGGCTGTTCTTGCTGTGTTTCTGGAGATACAAGGATCACTTCCACTATCTTTATTTGCACGTGTTTGGAAAGTACAATCAGTCACAATATGGTATTTCCTCTGAGCAACTCAGTCTCCCCTCCCCAGTCACAAACTGCAAGATGCTTCTTGGGTACATTCACCTTCTCTGGGTTGGCAGCCAATAGTTCCTAAGCCAGGCTCTCATCAGAGAGGCCACAGATTCAACCTCTTCCTCAGGCCAGCTGAGGTTCTGCATTGCTGCTGCCACGTGGGAGCTGCTCCCCCACTTCACCTCCCATTTGAAGAAAGGTAGAAGCTGAGTCCTTCTGCAATGGCTGGGGAGAAGAGGCCACCTCCCTTTGCGTTTCACGGTAGAAAGGAGGCAATGCCAGTCTTCAACAAACATTGGTGATCTACTGCAATCTTCTGCAAGACTGTGAAGCAGGCAGACCTGTCCCCCATACCTTCCTCCAGACAAGATACTGACCAGTTCCCAGGGACTTTTGTCAGTCCTTGCCATGATGTCCTTGCTCTCAGAAAAATGCCTTCAGTTTTGCATGGTCCTTTGTTTTGCATCTTCGTACAGCTGTGTGGTTCCTCCTGGGTTTCTGTTGCTTGAAAAGAGGGAGTTTGGGAATTTTGTTCACTAAGTCTGAGTGAAAACAGGATTTCCCAAACTCAGTCAGCATTCCTGCTGGGTTTGAAATTCCTCCACTTAAGAATTCTTAAGAATAAAGAGTTTGGCACACAGCCATTTAATTTTGAGTTGGGTAGCACTGAAACAGGTCTCTGCTGTTACTCCCCTCTGTGGAAAATATGGTCAGCTGGGTATGCGTAAGACCCTGAAGTCTTTGTTGGCATGAAAAGCCAAGAGCTTTTTGTCCAAGCTGTATATATAGACCAAGCTGTGAAGGGGGGGTGGGGGGTTGCTTTTCTGTTTGGTTGGTTGGTTTGGTGGGGTTTTTTCGAACCAAGACAGTCAAATCAGTGTAACTGCAAAGGTGGATTTAACTGTATGAATGGATGTGTATGAGCCTATTCCCATAAATTACCCATGGATTAGGTAAACCAGAAGACCCTTTAGCTGATAAAACGTCAATATGAATGCCACTACTTACCTAACCCTCCAACTCTGAGGGAAGGGATCATGCTCTTTGGCCTCTGCTGGTGCGGTAAAGCACGATGGCTGTGGAGGACAAACCCCTCCGTAACACTGTCTATGAGGAGTTCTGCGAAAGAAGGTCGTGGGGGTTGACATTTTCCTGGTGATTGTTACAGGCTCCATGACAGATCACAGCTCCGCATTTGTTGCCTAACCTACAGTAAGTTTTCCACCAAATCTTGCTAAAGTTCGGTGTCAGATCTGGCGTCTTCCCGGTAGCTGTGAGGAAGGGGGCTGCTTCTCATACCGGGCCGCATGGGTGGGGGCTGCCGTGGCCGGGTAGCCTTAGCGCGCCCAGGCAGCTGAGGGGAGCGCCTGCGGGGCCCGCGCCCTGAGGGCGGGCAGCGCCGCCATTTCGGTCTCTGCGGTTGCTCCGCGCCCGCCAGGGGGCGGCCTCCGCCGAGGGCCGCACCACGCGCGGGGGACTGCGGGGCTGGCGCCCAGTACCGAAGGGGTGGCAGCGCCGCTGGGGATGGTCCTTGGCGGACAGCCGCGCTGGGCTGTAGTGTCCGTTCCCTTTCCGTCCTGCGGGAAAGACACCTGGACGGGCGGCGGCGCCCGGAGGGGTGGAGGTAAGACGGAAGGGGGGGGGGCGGGGGGACGGGACGGGTAGAGGTCGGTCTGTGAGAGAGAAGGGCTCGGTCCCTGTGAGGGAGCAGGTCGGTCCCGCCGCCCCGAGAACTTCCCGCCGTGAGCGGGTCGCCGACTGGAACGCGCACCCAGCGCTGGGGCCGCCCGCCCGTTCCCCGTCGCGCTCAGTTCCAGCGGAGGTATCGTTCCCCGCCGCCCCAGCTCCTCCCAAGCCAAACGCGGGGCACGGCCACTGCCCGCCCCTGCCGGGAGGTTCCCCAGCTCCCCGCGCTCATCGTGCCCCGCCGGCCGGGGCCTTCGCCTTCGGATGTAAGGGAGGGACCCCTGTCCCCCCGAAACGGCAGGTGTGCGCCTGTGTCCCTGTGGCTACGCGTGGCTGCCCGGTAACCGGTAGTGTGGGTACAGCAGTTGACCGGCCAGCAGCCCTTGTAAAGGTCCTGCGGGCTTCCCCTCTCCCGGGGCTCCCCACTTCGCCTTGTCTCCAAAAGGTGGGTCCCTGTGTGCTTTCCTGCAGTGCTTTGCTCTCGGAGCTTTTGATCTCTATAACTGTTGCTGTACGGAGGGTGCCTGGAAACTGTCGGATCCAAGCGCACCCGGCAGGACGCGGGGTTCCTGCTGCCTGCCGTGTCAGGCGCTGAGCGGCGAGCGTGCACCAGGGTCAAGAGAGAAAGCAGGGGCCAAGTACTCGTCAGACTGAGGTTTGGGCTGTATTTCCCCCTTTATTTAAACCCAGTATGGTGTCCCCCTGCCAGCCCATCGTACTGCGGCCTTTCTGCGCCGTGCTCAGATGGTGGTGAGATCCAGAGCCCTACAAACCGGTCCTGTTGTACCCGTGTTGAGCAAAGGGATGGGAGTTTGTCTTCTGGCATGGCAAACGCTGAGGCACAGCACGTTAAAACCTGCAATTTTGCTGCAGTTCTTTAATGTTGGGGCTGAATTTGGTGTTTCAAGAAACTTGGCATGCAGCTAATCTGCCAGGTCTTTCATTTGTGGAGAGACAGGCTCAGGGTGCTGGATTTTGCTTTTAGTTTGCAAGGTTGCTCAGTGAAAAATGGTTTGTGTTAAACTCCTTGTCCATTAGTGGAATGCAGGATTTGAAATCCCTGCAGGCATCACAGAGTGGCAACCTGAGAGCTGGTCTTTGAGAAGCTGGCCCAAGGCTGGTTATGGAGAAATGAGTAGTTGCCAGTGGAAGGACCAGCAAACCCTAGAGGTACCTGCAGTTGGTTTAAAAGAGAATGGCTGCAGTGCAAGTGCAGAGTGGTCCTCACTGAGTCCTGCCTGAGGCTGATGTCTTCTACCAAGACTACTGCCAACTGGAATTTAAAGGTGTAGAGGCCTTCCTGCTTCTACTTGATGGTCAGATCAACCTGTTCTGGGGCTGGCTGTGGGCAGTTCTCATAAACAAAATGTTCTAATTGATGCAGAGGTGTGTCCTAAACCAAGTTAGAGCAAGAGCAGGTGGTTACCTTTATGATTATCAGATGGCTAGGGGGTGATTGAGGATCCTTCCCACCCTTGCTTAGATCACAGTGATTTCGTATACAGATAACATGATTGTTTCTGTTCTCCAAAACATCTGATTGTCTTTTTACACACAAATATAATTTGTACATAATGAGGGAGACTCATGAGAAAATATTCTGGGCATTCTCAGTCTGGAAAGTTTGTGGGCCAGGTGCATTGCAGTATGTAGATGGAGAGCCTGTTTCCTCCTCTTTCACCATGGCAAAGCATGTTATTCAACATGTGCAGATTCTTCTGACTGGACCAACATTTGTGAGAGTCTTCTTTGCCCAGTAGGGCAGAGAAAATAGCATTTGTGGCACCAAAAAGGGAGGGGGGAAACTGTTCTTTTGTAATAGAGAAAGAACACATCTCAAAGAAGCACATCTCAAAGAGCAGGGCAGGGGAGAAAGAAGAGCAGCACAAGGTAGACAGGATACAGTTAAGTAATACTGCATTCTAGAAAGTGCTAAAGAATAGGAGATGAATGCAGAACAGTGTTATGTTTTGCATCAAGCAGTTTGGCATGATGAGTTAATGCTATTTGCCACCGTATTGGTGTAATAGCTGATGCTGCTTAAAGTGCATTAGTGAGTGATGTGAAACTTGGGACTGGACCAAACCACTTAAGCTCTTTTGCTGATATTTCTCTTACTATAAATGTTTCTCTATCAACTGTCAGCTAAGTACTCATCATCATTTGAGATCCCTGAGGAAGGTACTGTGTTCTGGAACAGAAACTGAAAGCAGCAGAGAGGATCAAGCGCCCTAGAAAGATGGAGCACAGTTATTTGGAATAACAGTTGCTTGAAAATGTATCAGGAAAAATGCAGTGCTGTTCTTTGTTTAATATTCAGTCTTTATCATGAGTAAGGTAAACTGAGGTCTGGAATAGTTTATATCTGGAGCACAATGTTTTTATGTTTCTGGTTTAGGATATTACCTCAGGATTTGATGTTTCACTAGTACCTACAACAGACATGAGTCTTGTGAGCCTCTTGTGAGGCAGGCTTGTGCAGGTGAGATAGAGACAGAAAGCTGAAATAAGTAAAATATAACTGGAGTTTTAACTACTGTACAATTAAATTTACTTCTAGACAAATTAGTATCTTACTACTGCAATAAGCTTCTTTGGTGATGGGTAATTAGCACATTAGTATACTAAAGAAAAAAGGCTTCTGGATGAACTGCAGGTATGGCTGAATATCAGTTGTACACAAAGTAACTGAGAGACTCTTTTAAAAAAAGTTTGTACCAGATAACAATAAAGAGGGGAGGTTTTGCTCACTGTTCTCCTGTAGCTTTATTCAGTCTTGCTGCCACTCTCTCCTTCCTCTTTTGTGGTGGCTGTCATATGCAGTGGGTATGCTTTAGTTTAAATCTTTACCTTTACAAAAGTATGAATTTTGTTATTGATAATTTCCTTTTGGTCTGGTGAGCTAAGGAAAAGGTTCAACAAGGTCCTAGGTTGGTACAGTCTCAAGCACAACTACAGCCTGCATGAAGAATAGATTGGAGAACAGCCCAGAGAAGAAAGACTTGGGGGTGTTGGTTGATGAGAAGATCAACATGAGCCAACAGTGTGTGCTCGCAGCCCAGAAAGCCAACTGTGTCCTGGGCCGCATCAAAAGAAGCATGACCAGCAGGTCAAGGGAGGTGGTCCTGCCCCTCTACTCTGCTGTCATGACACCCCACCTGCAGTTCTTGGCTCCAGGCCCCAAACACAAGAGGAATGTGGACGTGTTGGAGCAAATCCAGGGGAAGGCAATGAAGATGATCAGAAGTCTGAAGCACTTCTGATAAGACAGGCTGAGAGAGCTGGGATTGCTCAGCCTGGATAAAAGGAGGCTCTGGGGAGACCTTAGAGAAGCTTCCAGTGCCTAAAGGGGGCCTACGGGAAATCTGGAGGGGGACTTTTTACAAGGGCATGTAGTGACAGAACAAGGGGGAATGGCTTTAACCTGAAAGTGTGTATATTAAAATTAGAAATAAGGAAGAAGTTCTTTACTGTGAGGGTGGTAAGGCCCTGGCACAAGTTTCTGAGAGAGGTTGTGGCTACCCCATCCCTGGCAGTGTTCAAGGCCGGGTTGAACGGAACTTTGAGCAACCTGGTGTAGTAATGTGCAGTTTATTCAGTTACCTGGTAACAGAGGACTTTGCCTGTCTTAAAAAACAGGTCTTTCCCCATTGTTGTGAGCATTGGTTTTGGATTTTTGTTTTCTGTGATTTTACACTTATTACCATTTGGGGGTACAAAAAAAATTAAGATATCTCTATCATAATTATGCAGCTCTCAAGTTTTAAAAGAAATGTGCACAGATAGATGAGTGCAGTCTCTGAATCAGGGACTGGAGGTAAAACAGCTTGGGAAGGCTTGACCCCAGCCCTTGACTGGATGGTACACTTAGTGTGCTGAAACCAGTGAAGTGCAGCTGAGAGCTGTAAGAAATGAAGTTCCATTTTATTTCTCATCCTTTGGCTGTGTACTCTTACTCCAGCTCTAAATTTTGGGAGGACTTCAGTTTGTCTTTTTGATCTCACAGCTGTCTGTATTTTAAAGCAATCGAACATTTCACTGACCAGCACAACATCGTACAAGTGCTAGCAGTGATCGTTTCAGGTGGTGCTTACCTAAAAATTATGGGGTTTCATTTTTAGTTTTTCTTCCCAGGAACATAGTCAATAAACTGTCCACTTTTGTAGTCACTTATTTTTTCTTAAAAGAATTTTTAAGTGACTTTGAATCTCTGTACTAAGAGTCTCAGAATACCATTTTTACTTTCTTATTTTACTTTCTGTCCCCTCCCCCTTTTTTCTTGATGGAAGTACCCACTGACATGGTAACAGAGCGCTTGATAAGGTAGATGTTGAAATAGTGTGTCCACAGTGGTATAAAAAACAACAATATAGAAAAAACTTGGACAAGTAGACATGGGCTTGTTTCTTTGGATCTCCAGTTACAGTACTCAAAAAAAGTTGGAAAAAAACCCAAACAACAAATGAAGTTTAATTGTGAAAGCTGTTACATATGGCAACAGTCATCTAGAATTTTTCATAGAAAAGTGCAGTACTTAATATCTAAATACTGCTTTAAGGCAAAAGGTCAAGATTTAAAGTTATTTGACTTCAGATAGTAAAAGACCATATTCAGTCTCAGCCAATGCAACTCTTTCCATAGGAATACAAAGTTGCATACATATTCCCATATTTAACACTGTATTCCAGACAGGGAATGAGAAAATAATATTGTCTATAGTAAGTTTTTTCTTCTATAATATATAATTAGCTAGTAAAAGCAAAATTTTTTTTGCAGAAAACTAACATAGGCAATTCTTAAACAACTGTTCCCTGTAAATGTGTAGCTGACAGCAGTCAGTTAAGGTCACCTGGATACCCTAGATTATCACCTAATGAGCATATGGCTGTCCTGCTTTGGGAAAAAACAAACCCAAACCAAAACAAACAGAAACCCAAACCAACCAACCAAAACCCACCAAAAAACCCCAAAACAAACAAAACAAGCCCTTCCATACCAAGAAAAAAAAACAAACCAACAAAACAGAACACACCAAACAAAAAAACCCTCCACAACAATATTATTTCCCCACAGTAACCGTCCATTGAAGACATCAAATAAAAAAAAAATCAGACATAAGTGTGTAGGTGTGCTTCAACATATTTTGCTGCCGTGAAATGTCACTATGATGTCAGCATAGTTGCAAAGTGTTTAAGTCAACAAAACGGAGATTTCAGAAATTAATTAATGTGGTTGTTGGGAATTTAATGTTATTTGTGTGCCAGATGTATCTAAGGCTCCCTATACAACCAGTTAAAGAGCTGAGCTCTTAGTTGGTGGCAGAAAGTAGACTTACAAGTCCGGAACCCATTCTGTCCTTTCTCTGTTGCTGTAAAATAGGAGCACATGAAAGTGAACTGGATGGGCCTGATCTCCTTAGCTAAATGTCTAATTTATTTGCTGAAAATTAGACAGTTGTAAGTATCTTGTTGTTTGTTGTTGCACCCCTGGGATCAGCAATAATAATACCATTCCGTTAAGATTACTAAATGCAGAATTAGTTTCCATTTTTTTTTTTCTCTCTGAAGTGGGAAGGAATTTTGAGATATATATTCTCTTTAAATAAAGGAAAGACATGGGACTGAAGTTGCTGTCTGGCCCTCACGCTTCTCAGGCAGTATGCTGAGTTTCCATATTCAGGCAATGAATAACAGCATATATAAGTTGAGCTTTTTGGAATATTCCCTTTTTCTTCCCCAGTCCATATAGTCACAGAAATATTTTAACTGTTTTGTCCTTACATTCCAGTTCAACATGTTCCATTTATAGTAAACATATTTTGTGAATCAGGTATGCTTAAAAGTCTGAGGTAGGAAAAAAGTCCATGTCAGAACCTGTCCAGTGGTACTGAAGCCCAGGATGTTCAAGGTCTTTCTAGAAGCAATTAAACTGATGTGGATGATGACTTGCAGCACTGCTTGGCTCTGCCTATATGAGGGGAAGGAAGGTAGGAGAAGAGTGGAATGAATTAGTTTTCATCTGTGTTCATATAGTAAATATTTTCAGACTAATCTTGTTTCCTTATGATCACAAACCAGATAGAACAGATACATAATTTACATGGTGTTGTGAACCAACATATCCTAAAAATCCATGCTGTAGTTATTGAATATGATATATAGCAAGATGGGTTTGATGTGCCCATAGCATATAGAGGTAAGTCAACTTGCAAAATAAGGATAAATCTTGGAATTTACTTTTCTGCCTCAGAAGGTCTACTTGTCTTTTTTTTTTTTTTTTTTTAAAGAGGTTGAAGTCATGTTAAATTCTCATCTGTCCGTAAAGTAAGATCTTTGTAGCATACAAAGGACTTGAGGAAGGTCTCTCTTCCTTACTCATCTTGTGCTTTTTTATGCATTAGTGAGGTGATGCAATAGTAAATTCTATGCAGTACCCAAATGCAGGAGTTTCAGGTCATAAAACAATTGGCATATTCTGTGGGAAAACCACAAAATGTTTTTATAGTGCAAAGAGACAATACAGAGGAGCAATATCCACTTGCTCTTCAAAGAGTTTGTCTTTTACAGAAGTGGTGAGATCAAGTGCTAGAGTACTGTCTATGTTTACCTTAGACTACTGAATGCTTTTTGAAAACAAGCCCAAATTATCCATTTGAAAATTAGTAAAATATGGAAATTAAAAAAATATTAAAAAGGGAAAATGATCAAATTCTAACGAAGAATAAAGAAAATAGATGTTACCTCTTCATGGTGTGTGTTTTTTCATAAGACTGTCAAAAATTATAAGGCATGTTCTCAATTCCACTTGGACTGCTTCCCAGGAACAGTGGCTATATTGCTTATCTTTTAGAAAATTGGTGATTCTTTGGAAGTACTTTTTCACACTTAATCTAGTGCTTTTTAGGATCCATGTTTGAAAGTTCTTTCTTGCTTTTGATCGTTCTTCTGACAAACATATCTCTAATTCCTCAATTTGCTGATGAATAGCATTTTGGAATTTATCAATCTTGCTTGTATTGCAAACACCATCAGGAAGGTTTTTGCTAAATAGTTGGAAGATCTGTTGGAGGAACTCGTAGATTATCAGTGTGACATTATTCTTTGTGACCTTGGTAATCTCCATGGGGCATCTGAGATCGGTTGTTCCGCTGAGACATTGCTGGGAAAAATAGCCACCCATTTTGCACAGAAATTTCATGTTGTGGTAGTTCATTTCGATTCCTCGGAAATAGCAAACTGGATGAGAGATTTTGATGTACAATGCCAATGTAATGCAAGCATGCAGTAAGCTTCTCTGAACCAAGGTGGTCATGCTGATGAAGTAGCCAGCACTCTGTTCCTTGCCTTTTTGCAGATCAGTAAGCTTGCAGTTTCTTGGTTGTCTTGTTTGTGGTTGCATGCTTCTCCTTTGTGTCTCTGAATTTATTCTCTTTGTATGACATGCTGGGTATTACTCATTTTGTAGGAACTGCATTTTTATCAACTGAGATCCTGCCAAGGTTTACTGTTTATTTCAGTTTCAAACAATTGCAAGGTTTGCTTGTTTCTCCTTTGACTGTATTTAATTAAAAAATAGAAAAAAAGTGATCCAATCTGGGTTAGTCAGAAGTTGTGGACATATTAGCAGGTTAGAATCATCTTTTTGTAGTCCTACTAGAATAGGCAGTCTTGCTTTATGTTGGCTAAGACTGTGAAAAAGAATCACATCTCCAGATAACAGATATGCAGATATGTTCTCTAAACAAGAAGTAATTTTATTTGCTTTAAAACAAATGTCTTTTTTGGTAGGACAAATTGTTTTGATTGAGGAGCGGCTTAAATTTCATTAGCAAAGTAACCCTGTTCTTGACACAAGCATTGACTAATTTGGGGCATATGTTGCTATCACTGCATTGTCAAAAAAAAAATATATACCACTCAAGCCTTTTTCAAATATCCTGTGTTCAGGACCACCCCATCCAGTGTAATACTGTAACATGTTTCCCAGTGTTTGGCCAGTATTCTTCTCTGAATATCAAGTTTTTGGTTGAACTTGTAGTAGGACTGCAGGTAGCCACCAGCATTTTTATATTAAGTGCCCAAAACAGGCTTACCCTTTTGTGGTGACAGTTCTGAGATAGTGCCACAGAAGCACTATGTCTTGAAATGAAAATGCTTGATTGGCTCCTGAATATGCATTAGCAAAGTGCCATGTTGCTAGATAGTGCTGGCTTCCTCTAGTACGGTACCACCCCTTTTAGCCAGTTCCTGTAATCACAGTACAATGGTGATTCAAAAGGAAGACTGGGTTGAACATTAAGATAGGCAAACCTTACAAGGCATTTAACAGATAGATTTGCTTGTCTTCTTGGAGGAATCTTTAAGGATTGCTAAATCTATATGTAAACCAAACTGATTTGGTCACTGAAGTGTACTGAGTTTAGAAGGGCAGGGGACATTCCTTTATGTAATTCAGCCTGTGTAATCATAGGAATATTTGAAAAAGAATATGAAAAACGTTGGACTCAGGAATGTTTGATGTAAGCAGCAAAGGAACTTGTTGACATTTCTGAGATTAAAAAGTATTTTTTGTTTGGTTGGGTTTTTCTAATAAATCCGATTGATGCTTGGGAGGACCTCTCATCAGGTGACAGACTGAAAGACTGCTATGCATAAGCAGTTTAGAATCACAGAATCATAGAATAGTTAAGGGTTGGAAAGGATCTTGAGATCATCCAATTCCAACCTCCCTGCCATGGGCAGGGACACCGCACACTAAACCATGTCACCCAAGGCTCTGTCCAGCCTGGACTTGAACACCGCTAGGGAAGGAGCATTCACACCTTCCTTGGGCAACCCATTCCAGTGCTTCACCACCCTAACAGGAAAGAATTTCTTAAAGAATTCCTTAGCAAGCCACAGGACAGCTACAGCAGTTATACAGTAGGACCCCACAAATACATTAATGCTTCCGTGGTTATTCTTCTATTCTATTCTGCTGTGTTAATATTGTAGCACTGTCATAAATTACTTTCACCCAGAGATCTTCAGAGAAGTTGGCTTATGAATAAAATCGTGGGGAGGATGGTTTTGCATTTGGAAAATTGGACAGAGACTTAAGAAAATAGATTGGAATGGTAGATTTAATGCCTGGGTTTACCACAGATATCTTTTGGTAAGACCTTGAATTACTTTCTTTTTCAATTCTTAGTTGTTTTTTTGTTAAAGATGGGATCATTAAATTTCCCTTGATTTTTTTATTTGTTGTAGCTGTTCGCGTTCCTTACATACCTTATATGTGCCCTGACTTCTAGTGTATAAGGCATCTAAAGTTATTTGGAGGCCTTGTCTTTGTTATATATTTTTTAATTTTTTTTAAGTCTGTGCACATATCAAAATGATTTAAGATAAAGTATAATTAACATGCAGTGTTAACATGTAGTGTTAGAAAGGCCAGAATATTTTTATCAAAACTAAGTGTAATAATAAAAAGTTACTGAAGGTTATACTAGAGGAATAACTGATTTCACCTGAAATTACATGTATCACAAAAGATCCCGGGGCATAGAATTTGTTAGTCTTTACACACAGTCTAAAGCAGCAGCAAATATGTATGCTTCTCTGACTTTTACATTGACACAAAGTTAATGTTAGAAATGTAGTAGAACATTTATTTTTTTGCTGAGGAGGTTATAGTGTAGAAAATTCTGCTTCAATAGACTTGACTGAGCAGAATAAAAGTAAGTAGTGGACTGAATCAGATCTTGATGAGTGGCTGGAGCATATAGTTGGAGATGCTGAGCTGAAATGGGTTAATTCAAGGCATCATGTGAGAATAAATCACGTCAGATTCATGCCTGGTTTACAGCTAGAGTAGTTACATTAAGAATGTCTGTTCAGTAGTGTCAGAGAGATCAGAGTCTGATCCAAAAGCTTTACCATCAGAAACATGGCTTTAATGTCAGGCTACAGGTTTGATTGTTCAGTTCAGAATTAAATGCTAATTGATCTCACCTTAAATTTGCCTCACACTTTACAGTAGAAATCTCAGGACAGAATTTCAACTTGAAGTACATATTCATGCTTCTGTTTCATTAAATGCAGCAAATCAGTTTAAATCAGGTGAAGACTGTCCCTTTGGTCTACTAAAGCAACATGAGAAACAGGTTTGTGATGCATAGCAAAGCTGGATCTGATTCACTGTTAAACAATTTTATTCTCTTTATGCACTGGAGAGCAGAGTCATAGAATCATAGAATAGTTAGGGTTGGAAAGGACCTTAAGATCATCCAGTTCCAACCCCCCTGCCATAAGCAGGGACACCTCACACTAAACCGTGCCACCCAAGGCTTCATCCAACCTGGCCTTGAACACTGCCAGGGATGGAGCACTCACAACCTCCCTGGCCAACCCATTCCAGCATCTCACCACCCTAACAGGAAAGAATTTCTTCCTTAGATCCAATCTAAACCTCTCCTGTTTAAGTTTGTCACATCACCAATCACCCCTTGTTTTCTTTCCATTGTTATTTCGTAGGTGATCCATGAGTTATTTGGGTACTGTGAAAAAATACTAAAATTTCAAGGGGAGATTAAGCAATAATTAAAAGCCTTTAAATGCTACTGAAGAAACTTAAGTTTTCTTTTTTTTTTTCTGGTAGGAAATACACAGTTCAAGCACTAAGTGCTTATAAAGTATGCATCTCATTCATATTACTGAGGGCTGTATAACTGATGGAACACTCACAGGGATAAGAAGAAGAGATTAATCTTTATTGAGTATCTACCATGGGAAAAATGTAGAAGTCATAGCCAGCCAGAGAAAAAAAAAGAAAAAGAGATGAAATATCCTGCAAAGGTTGCTTGGCTTTCTAAGGGAGTTTCCATCTGACTCACTCTGTGTTAGATCTTTGTGACCCTAGTATTCTCATCTGCTTGTAATCAGTTGTAATAAGCAGACTAGCATTAGTGTTCATCTGTCTGTAAGGTCATCTTGGCAGCCAATAAAATTGTATTTGTGAAAGCATCTCCACAGTGATAGGAGATAAAAGGTTCCCAATGCTTTCTCACTTGTACTGCTCAGTGCTGGTCTTGTTAAAATGGTGTGTGTGGTGAAATAAGAAACCAAAATACCAGACTAGATTCCAGGATAGTGACTTGCTTAGTTTTTTTGCTGAGCAGTGTTTCTTTCTTTCTGAGAAGAGTGCAATCATGACTATATTTCTTCTCTCAGATGTGAAAAGCCCTTAGGGCTGAATCACAGAATCCAGCACATATGATACGGAAACCTCCATCCAGCCAACGTGTTTGTTGTCAGCATCAGAGGAAATGTTTCATGCTGCATGTGTTTTTAGAGATCTTAGTCAAATTACTTTTGGGAGCAAGCCTCTAACAGGGTAAAGATGATGTTGAGCTTCGGGTTTTAAGTTTTAGCATTTAGCAGCCAAATTGATCTGTTATTCTGAATTTAGGAGCATGTGCTATGTAGAAGGCAACCTGAAGTAGTCATGTGAACGTGTCTTAATGTTACATCTACCAAGGAAAGCATTAGCTATATTGTGAAGTGTCTTAGCTCTTCACTTCTAGTACTTGGTCCTATGACTGGCTGCAGAATGTAGAACAGAGTAAAACCATTTAAGACAAAACTCATAAAAATCTAAGAACTGCAGCTGTTTACCCTGAGATTTCTGACTACTGTATGTGAGTTATAAACATGTTTTGCAGTGTTGGTGCCAGATACAGATCAGTCTTCGTTGTATGTTAGGCGGTGTGAGTATTAGAGGCTACAAACATGCATTAATATTATTCCACATTATAATATATGCATACAGTGATTCTGTAGTTTATCCTGTGTATCACCCTCATAGTAGGATATAAGAGAGTATTTATGGTCACTAACATTGTGTGGAGAGCAACTACTGTTCTGATGTGATGAAAACTCCTTCTTTGTGTTGCTGAAGAATACTTTTTATTTCAGTATGGCAGTTTGCTTGTGAGAAATGTCTTGAACAATGGGGCATGACTGCATGAAGACTGCTAAGCAGTGGTGCAGAATTGCACAGATAGGAGGAGGTGAAGACTTAACTGTATGTGCCAGGTATGTTTATAATTTTTTAAAATTTATTTTAGGAACTAATGAGACCTGGTTTCTGACCTTCTTTCTCTTGATTCTCCAGCTCTTCCTCATAGTGTTCTGTCAAAGCTTCCTGAAGATAGGAAGGAGGACATACTGTGACTATTTTAAAACTCCAGATGTGATCCTAATCGCTCCTGAGTGATTAAGATTTTTCTCAGTGAGCTCAGCAGTCTCTTTTTCATCCCTGTCCGGCTGCTAAGTCTGTGAACTTTAGAGGACAACATCTATTTTGAGATTTGAACTACTCTCTCAAACATCATTGAAGCTGGATGATGGTTTGGAAAAGTTATTGTGGGAAGCAAGACAGTTGGACTGTGTAGTGCCTTGTTTCTAGGAAATCATTTGAGAAGTGTAGTACACATAATTACATATTTTCCATTTAAAAGTTATTAATAATACACATAGTATGTCTTTGGAATTAATCATTATTGTCAAGTATAGTTGCAGTGGACTTCTTGTGAGCTTCATGTGAAATCTGGTGAGGACAGAGTATTGACATAGACTTGCTTTTACAACAGGAGTAATAATCATGGCAGCTTCTGCTTGGGTATTTGTTTTGTGTGTTTTGTGGTTTTTGGTTGTTTGGTTTTTGTTTGTTGTTTTGGGTTTTCTTCTTGTGTTTTGTTTTTTTTTTTTTTTTTTCTTTTTGTTTTTCTTTTTCCTGACTCTTTTTAGCTACCATTCCTTTTGAAGCTTTTCGCTTACTACCTCTCTGACCATCCTGCCTTTCATGTTGAG
>NDXB01005180.1:8656-29273 GCA_002631895.1 Agapornis roseicollis
CCCCCCCCCCCATCCCCTCCCAGCGCCGCTTTAGGGGCCAGCACAAGGGGACGGGACCGTACCTGAGCTGCGTGGCCCGGGCCCGGCCTCCTCCCGGCTACGTCCCGGTCGCTGCCGGGGGCACAGAGGGGCTCGGAGCGGCTCTTGCTGAGTGCACGAACGTGTCCGGGGGGGTCCCTGGGCGAGCCCGTGGGGGGGGCACCGGGCGGCGCCGGGGTCACCCGAGCCAGGTCATCCAGGGAGTGCGAGGGGCGAACGGGATCCGGGGGGTCGGGTCTGAGACTTGGGGGGGCCCGAAAAGAGCTGAGAAGCGGCGGCGAATCCCTCCTGGGCACCGAATCCTTCCTGGGTACTGAGTCCCTCCTGGGCACCGAATCCCTCCTGGGTACTGAGTCCCTCCTGGGCACCGAATCCCTCCTGGGTACTGAGTCCCTCCTGGGCACGGAGCAGCCGCTCTCCGGCTCTTCCGTTTCGGTGGCACCGATGAACCGATACTCGAAGGTTGGTGCTTGCTGCGGGATGAGCGCGGTCGGCTCCATCCCGCTGTATCCCTGCGGGGATGAGCTGGGGGTGGCGATGGGGGGCAGCTCCTTCACGTACTGGGCAGGGATGTAGAAGGGCCGCGCGTCCCCGCTCCTCTTGACGTGCCACCAGTGGTGGTTGGTTCTCTTCAGCAGGACGTAGCGCTCGTTTGGCTTGATAGAGACCAAGGTCCCGTCCTTGGCTCGGTACTCGAAGCCGTATTCCACCAGCACCAGCGCCTCCTCCGCGGGCACCGCTGCCTCCATGGCTGCTCTGGCACCTCCGCCTGTGGGATACGGGGAAGGGAAGGAGTGAGGGCAGCTCCCAACCCCTTTGGGGCGTGTAGGAACCACGCTGGGGGCTCCCCGCTCAGCCTCAGCCCCACGCAGCCACTCCACATCCACCCAAACCTGCCCGAAACCGCCCCGGGGGTCTCTGCCGTGCCCTCAGCCCCATCCTTCAGCCCCCAAAGCCCCTGAAGCCCCAAGGCCACCGGGCCCCCAAACCCCACCTCCAGCCGTGCTGGGGTGCGCGGCCGCAGGTCCCGCTCGTGCCCGTGGGTCCCGCTCGTGCCTGCGCTGGGCTGGTCCCGACTCGCCCCGGTTTCCTGCCGCGCCGATGGACGGGGCCGGGCTCGGGGCCGGTGCTGGGTGCCCGGCCCCATGAGCAGGGGGGTCCCGGCCGGGTCCTCCCCACGGGGTGGGAGGGAAGGAAACGGCTCCTCGGGAGGTTCCTGCCGCAGGAAGGGCCCTGCCCCGGGGCTCAGCCGGGATCTCACCGCCGGATCCAGCACGGCCTCGCTGGGCAGGGGGATGGGACCATGGGGGTTACGGGGGTCCCGGGGGAGCTGCTTTGTCCCCAGTTCCTCGGGGATCCCCCAGTGCTGGGGGTGAGCCCCAAAGCCTCCTGGGAGCCGGCGGGAAGAACTGGAGATGCCAAGAACGGTGCGGAGAAGATGGGAAAATGGGGCAGGGAGATGGGGAAGGGAACTGGGGAAGGGGAAATGGGGCAGGGAAACAGGGCCAGGCCAGGAGCATGAGGACGTGCGGTGCTTCCATCCCCATCCCCACAGCTCCAGGTTGGTGCCGCTTTGGCCCCGCTGTGGGACACAAACGCCAGAGATGCTTCACCCCTCCTTAAATAAACTTTAATTCTTTCTGGGGAGGGCTGAGAGGAAACCAAAACCTCTCCCGAGGCTGAGGAGCCCCCGGCTCATCCCCCCCCCCCAGGCCACGGGGATGGGGGAGATGGAGCAGGTCCCTGAAGGCACAAGTGTCACTTCATCCCCTCCCTGTGCAGCTGCTGCCACCCCCTGGTCCGGGCCGGCTCCCGCAGCACCCACCCCCCCCCCTACAAAAATACAGCTTCTCCAGTACGGAACAGCCTAAAAAACTAGAGATTCCCTCAGTGTCCGTTATCCATCCCCGCTGGAATCCTCTGGGAAGCCACTGGGTCTCCACTGAAGGGCGACTCTGAGCCCTCCCGAGCAGCACCGGGTTCGTGTGAGGGGGCACATGGACCTTCCCAGCCCCACCGCTCAGCACTGGGGGCCAGGAGCAACCACACCGCATGGTTCCCCATCCCCTGGCGCAGGACCCGCTCCCAGGTCTCTTCCCTGCAGCCACTTCCCAGCTGGATGCGATGGATGCTAAAGGCTCGGCTCCGCGCTGGCCTCTGCCTCCAGCTCCCGCTGGTACCTCCGCCGGCGCTCGCAGCGCGGACACGACCTGGCGCTGGCCTGGCATTCCCGGTGGAAGACGGTTTTGCATTCACTGCACCTGGGAGAAACCAGGGAGATAAAAAGCCAACTGTTGGTAACTGCAGAGAAAGACCGGAACTGTCCCCATCAACCCAGGCCTGGGACACTGCACAGGGGCTTATAGAACCATGGAATGGGTTGGGTTGAAGGGACCTTAAAGCTCCTCCAGCTCCAACCCCTGCCACGGGCAGGGACCCCTTCCACTGGAGCAGCTTGCTCCAAGCCCCTGTGTCCAACCTGGCCTTGAGCACGGGCAGGGATGGGGCAGCCACAGCTTCTCTGGGCCATCACCCTGTGCCAGCGCCTCAGCACCCTCACAGGGAACAGCTTCTGCCTCAGAGCTCAGCTCAGTCTCCCTTCTGTGGGCAGGTTCAAGCCATTCCCCTTGGCCTGGCCCTACAGGCCCTTGTCCCAAGCCCCTCTCCAGGTTTCCTGCAGCCCCTTCAGGCACTGGAGCTGCTCTGAGACCTCAGGGAGGGGTATCCCCAGAGAGGGGCAGGGAGCATAATCCCTCCCTCGACTGCTGCTCACCCTCTGGGGGTGCAGCTCAAATCCTGCTCGCAGCTTCTCACTTCCCCCTGTTCTCACCCAGCACTCATGGAGCAGAGTGCGGGCAGGAGCCGGCTCCAGCTCCCCATGAACTTTGCTGGCAGGAGCAGCAACTCCTCGAGCTGAAGATCCTCCTCCTGCAAGCTGAGAGCAAAAGCTCAGCCCGGAAGCAGCCCCTTGGGGAGCCGCCAGCGCTGCGGGCCCTGCACATCAAAGGGGAGATGCTGAGCGAGGTCTGTGCCTTGGAGCAGGGCCGGTGCACGGCCGAGACCCCAAACCCTGGAGAGAGCAGGGCTGGCACACGGCGCTGTGGGGCTCCTGTGCTCACCAGGGCTGGAGGGCAGCCAGGAGACCCCAACACGTGGAGCAGGGACTCCTTCCATGACCCAAGGTGCAACCAGAACACTGCTGGGTACCTTGCTTTCCTAAAGGATGAGTGGAGAGGAGAGCGTGTCCCCCCCCCGGTGGCAGGGGGTTTGGAACTGGATCAGCTTTAAGGTCCCTTCAACCCCAAACCTGTCTGTGACCCTATGAGGATGCTGCCTGGCACCACGTGTTTTCCCAGTGGGAATTCTTTTCCCATGGCTCCCGGGTTAGCAGCAGTGTTGAGGGGACGTGCACAGCCAAGGTGGGGGGGATTCACCCTGCGTGCTCCTGGGCGAGCAGCATCTCCTGCCTCCTCCTGCCAGCGCAGGGGCTGCAGGAAGCGGCGGCTGCTGCTGGGAGCAGAGGGGTTATTGTCAGGAGGCGTTTGAGGTGCATCCTGCAGCGGGTGAGAGCGTGTGAGGGGCAGGAAGCGGGGTTGAGCTGGGTGAGGATGTTGGTGGAGCTGCTTTCCTGCTGCACAACCTCCTCCTCCTTCAGCAGAGATCAACAAGGTGCAGAGCCCAGCAGGACAGGGGCCGGCTGCCGGCAGAGCTGCTCCTGCCAGAGCCCCTGTGCTCCTTTCCTAAGGGAGAACCATTCCCATGGGGATTGTCCTTGGTAATAAGCACGATTCGATCCTGCTCAGCCACCCTGGGAACATTTGCCACCACGTAATGCATGGGGTGCCCACAGATTCTGGTCTTGTTGGTATCTTCTGCAGGTTCTGGATGTTACTGCCAGGCAAAGCAAGACCACATCGAAAGCATCAGCCTGTGAAACTTCTCAGTCAGGATTATGCTATTCCCAAATAACCACTGAGTGTGGATCTCCCTCCACTTACAACAGATCAGGCTCCTGGGCTGGAAGGGTTTGGTATTATTTCTTTAGGAAAACCCTGACAGTGGGATAACCCCCCCAGTCTGAGCCTAACGTCTGCTCAGCAGCTGAACCCCACTGCAGGCAGAGGGGGTTTAACCTGCCCGAGGGGAGATGGAGCTGAGCTCTTAGAAGCTCTTCCCTGTGAGGGTGCTGAGGCGCTGGCACAGGGTGCCCAGAGAAGCTGTGGCTGCCCCATCCCTGGCAGTGCTCAAGGCCAAGTTGGACACAGGGGCTTGGAGCAAGCTGCTCCAGTTGGAAGGGGTCCCTGCCCGTGACAGGGGTTGGAGCTGGAGGAGCTTTCAGATTCCTTCAAGCCTGCTTTTGCAGGCTGAGAGCAAGGTGCTGAGCGGCTCTGCCATGTTCAAACTGCAAAACCACCTCACTTGGTGACATCTTGGCTCTGTGAGGATGGTCGTCTCCTGCCCCAAACAGCCCTGTTTGGGTTCAGATCATCCTGGGGCTGATGGGTACCACAAGGACATGGGTACCACGAGGATGCACAAGCAGCTCAGAACTATTTCTAGGCCTCCCCGAGACTGTGTCCCTAAAAGGCTCCTGGGAAGAGGCAGGGCACAAGCTCGGGGGTGGTGCCAGGGATGTCACTGACCTGGTGGTAGTGTCAAACTCAAAGGGGAAGATGATGTCGCTGCTGTTGCAGAGCTGGCAGATGAAGCCGCGCTGGGTGCACAGGTCGCAGTTGTAGACATGGTGAGAAGCGAACTGGAGCAGAGACTGCAGGAAGGTCTCAAAGACACCATCAGCTATCTGCGGAGCAGAGGCAGCTCAGGCACTTGGCAGTGTCTCCTGGTAGGTTCGCACCACACAAACCCCATGTCACATCCATCCTTTGTGCTGCCACGTGAAGACAAGCTCCAGAAACAACCCATACCCCATGTGCCTGGGTTGGAGCTCAGAGAGAGCTGAGAGCAGCACCCACAGTTGGGAATCAGTGCAAAACCCAGCTCCCCATCGCTTCCAACGTTGCTTGCAGCAAACACAGGTTGGTTTGGAGCGGTGCCAACAGCAATGTCAGCTTCAACAGAGGTGAAACAATCCATCCTGTGTCATCTCTGCAGCTCTTGGAGCTGAAGAACCATCACTCAATACAGCATCTCCAGGAATAAAACCTGGGATCTTTTCACCAGCAAAACCCCTGTGACCACACAGAGCTCTCACCTGCCTCAGGTCAGCGACGCTGTATTTGTGGGGATGCTCCAAGAGGTAGTGCCTGTGATCAAGCCTGCAAAAGGAGAGAGAAAGGAGGTAGATGGTTTCCACCACATCTCCAATAAGCTTTGGAACAAGGAGAAGCCTGGATGATGCGGACTCTTGAAGAACATCACCACAGATGTTCACATCCCCACATCCCAAATCCTGCTGCTGGGAATCGTGTGAGAGCATTTCAAAGGGGGGGGAAAGAAAAGAGAATCAGTATCTCATCTGTTTTCCCAGGTGTTTCCTGTCCAACCAGAAGCAGCTCACTCAGGAAGGTGTTTCCTGAGTCACATCTCAATGTGTCAACAGATGGAGAACTCCTTAGAGCAGACGACACGGAGCTAAGATCCAGCCCATGCCTTGACTCCCTGCTCCAACAGTGAGGGATGAAGGGGACCATCGGGGTGCAAAGAGGGGGATGCAGGAGGAACATCACCCAGAGAGGGACCTCACCGCTTGCTCAGCTCCTTCAGGGCCCCGCTGCGGCACATGAGGAGATAATCCCCCAGCAGCTTCAGCTGCTCCCTGCTTCGGAGGATCCGTCCCATCCTCTCCACGTGGTCGTAGAGGCTCTCATTGACCAGCTTCAGGTCGATCAGCGGCTGGTTCCGGATCTGGCTGAGGAACTTGAACGCCTGCTGGCAAACCTGGGGCAGAGAGAAGCAAGAGGTGGGCACGCACCCAGGAGCAGCCCAGGAGGCTCGGAGGACACCTCCACCTCTGCTGCTGGTGGGACCATTCAGAGGGACCTTGAGGAAGCGCAGGCAGATGCAGGAGCGCTTCTCTGCTCCGTGCACTGAAGGAGCCCAGACTCACCCCTCGCTTTGCCAGGTCCCAGTTGTGGATGAGGCGTGAGGGAATCACGGTCTCCTCGTCCCGGTGGCAACTGTCACAATAGTAGAGACCAGAGAAGGCGCAGAGCTTGGGCTTGGTGAAGGAGAAGCCAATCTGCCTGGAGCAGCCTGCAGGGAGCAGGGAATGAGAGGAGACCTGTGCTGCCTGAGGAGCCTATTCCCACCACTGCCAGGCTGGGGAGGAAAAGCTTTTGGGAGGGTGGAATGAAACCAGAAAGCTTTTGGAAGGGCTGGAGTTCTGCTAAAGCACTTCAGTGAGAAGTCCCCAGGCCCTTCCCTGTGGATTTAAGACCACAGTGATGCAACGAGACTCACTTTACTTTTTCCTCCATTAAAAAGGAGTCTGGAGTATCCCTAAATCCACTTTTATCCTTCAAGTGGTTCAATTGTTTGATCTTTTTTAAAGGAAAAGTGAATATCCCAGTGCTTCTCCTTTAGGGAAAAGGAAATATTCCAGTGCTTTAGGGAAGAACCGATGCCCCACCTGCCTGCCCCATCCCCTTCACCAGTAGCTTTGCCCTGTTTTGCCTCCACTCAGCCCTTTTCTGTCCTGCTGCCACACCACCAGGTACCAAACCCAGGTCTGTTAGGGATCCTCACCTGCCAGGGATGAGGTCAGGATAGATTAAACAACCAACCACCTTTAGTATTGCAATGGGTAAGCCAGGAGGAATCCAGCTCGGCTTTGCCACCCCATCGCTTGCATGCCGGGGTGGCTGCAGTGCTTCCTCCCCAAAATCATCATCATGGGCTTGATCTTTGAAGGCTTTTAATGCTTCTTAAGCCCTGCTATGGAAGGAAACCTGCCCCAGGCTGGGAGGGGAAAGCCNGATGGATTAAACAACAACCAACCACCTTTAGTATTGCAATGGGTAAGCCAGGAGGAATCCAGCTCGGCTTTGCCACCCCATCGCTTGCATGCCGGGGTGGCTGCAGTGCTTCCTCCCCAAAATCATCATCATGGGCTTGATCTTTGAAGGCTTTTAATGCTTCTTAAGCCCTGCTATGGAAGGAAACCTGCCCCAGGCTGGGAGGGGAAAGCCAGGCAGGCACAGACCTCCAAGAAAACCTACACATAAAGCTGGGAATTTGCTTTTCCAGCTTGCTGCTTCCACCTGTTGGTAGGTAGAAGATGCAGGACAGAACACGGAGGGCAAGGTGAAACTAAATACAATGGAAAATACATAGATGTATATCTAAGAACAAGAGAGATTAAAAGGAAACAAACACCTGCTGGCTGGAGGGTACAAGAAATACAATTGATGCAGGAGAGAGACCTGAAGTTAACTTCCCAAGGTAAAGAGCAAGCGGTACCTCCCAGAGAGGTCAGTGAGTGGTGTCCCATGAACCCAGCATCACCCGGGTGCTGGGAGGGGTTAGGATAAAGGAATGTTTTGCCAAACCAGCTCATCACACCCATTGCAACGCTCACTCCTGTGCTGCCTTACTGGAAAAACAACATTTGTTCTTGAGCGCACCTTCCCTGCAGGTTGGAGGCTCCTGGGCCTCCCAGTCCACCTAAGGTTGCTGTTAAGCCAAGACCTCCCCTGGCTATACCATAAGCACCTTAAAGCCCCATTGGACCTGTGCTGGGGTGGAATGGGGATGCAGCTTGCAGGGGACTCACCCTGAGGACCCAAACCCCCAGAGGTGCCACTGAGTGGGGACACGGTGCTCTGGTGCTTCCTGGGGTTTGGATGGGGAACCAGCAGTTGGCCTGCAAGGGGCTGGCATGGCTCAGGACTCCCTAACTTGATGTCCCCTTGTTAAACTGAATGAACTCAACATTATCCCTGAGAAGATGGGGCTGCCCATGCCAAGGCCAGGTTGGACGGGGCTTGGAGCATCCTCCTCTAGTGGAAGGCATCCCTGCCTAAGGCAGGAGGATGGAACTGGATGAGCTTTAAGGTCCTTTCCAAGCCAAACCATGCTATGATTCCATGAAGATGGAGCTGGGTTTCTGGACAACCCAACATATACCTGCACAGATGAAGCTCTGAGAGTCCAGGCCCTTCTCCATGGGGATGGCCACCAGGTATTGCAACAAGAAGCCGTTTTCCTTCACGATGCTCTTCAGGACGACCTGTGAGTGCCCGTCCAAGCTGCCACCCAGCGTCAGAGCCTCCTCTGCGCTCTCCAGGTAGGACATGAGCACCGCTCGGACAAGCTCTCTCCATGAGGCTGCTTCTTCTGCATTCTCAGCCTGCAGCTTCAGGACAGCTTTGGAGGTGATCACCTTGAAGAAGGCAGGTCCCCCGAGGCTTGTGTCCGGCAGGATGTCCTGGATGGTCTCTATGCCGTAACTGTTGCTTAAGATTTTGTCATTGTTCCTGACTTTGAAGCACTTTAAAGTTTCCAGAGACAGGGAAAAAATAAAAGGGACCCAGGTTTTGTCCACGTCCATGTACAGAACAGCCTCTTTTATTGCATCCAGCTCCGGTTCATGGGCTGGAGTCCAGTCAAAGCTGTTCCCAGGCACATCACTGTACTGGAGCAGAGCACTGGGGTCGCTCTGGATGGGCTGGCCTTCACCGGCCTCTTCTGGGTACTCCAGTGTCTCCCACTGCTCCTCCTCCAGCTGAGGCCGGCACTTGTGCAGCGCCTCGCGGATCCTGTCCAACCAGTCCTCGGCCTCGTCGCGAGAAGGAGCTCGGAGGTAGAGCTTCTTGCCTAGGAACACCAGCTCGAACCGCCCGTCCGAGTGCGTCAGCGCCAGCGCCTCGCACCGCAGCAGGGAGTAGCTCTCGACACAGATCCGGTCCTCGTGGTCCAGCAGGAGCCGAAGCTCCAGCGGCGACAGCTCGCAGGAGAACTCCTTCCATATCCCCATGGCTCCTCTCCGCTCCAGGGTGCCCAGCTTCAGGAGCCCTCGGAAAGGGTTGGAGAGCCCTGGGGCAAAAGCAGATGTCTCAGGTTAGCCAGTAAAGGGGAAGCCAGTGGAGAGGGAAAAGCCAATGGGCTGCTTGCAGTGAGCAACCAGAGGCATCACAGCTCTGAGGGCCTGTCCCGGTGGGTGACGGGATGGGACAGTTTACGGGACCTTGGCCTCCATCATCTGTCCATGTATATTTGGGTACTGAGGCTTAGAACAAGTGGGATGGCATAAAGGGAAGCCTTGGCAGTGCTGGGGTAAGGGTTGGACTTGATGAGCTTAAAGGTCCTTTCCAACCTGGTTGATTCTATGGTCCTATGACCCTAGTGCTGCTATCAGTGCAGCAGCAAAGAGCTGCCTGCCAGGCAGCCCATCACCCCCCAGCCCCTCAGCACTGCCCCTTGCAGAGGCTCCAGGTAAGCCCAGGAGGGGAGGGCAGCCCGTACCCATTTGCCTGCGGTGCACCACGCTGAAGCCCTTTTGCTCCCGTTCCGGTGATGCTTTGGGCTTCCCGCTGTCCCAGGACGGCACTGAGAGCCTTTCCAAGTCAAGGGCACTGATGAGTCCTGGGGCAGGACACTCCTCAGCCCCCTCCGGGCCAAAGCCATTGGTGTTGGCTGCGGTGTCACTGCTCTCTCCTGGGGAGGGTCGGTAGAAATCATCTTCCGAGATCCAGCTCTTCCTTTTCTAGTTAAAAACAAATCCCCCAAATGACTGATCAAACTTATTGAACACCCTGTGCCCCTCCAACATCCCCCCCCTCCCCAGTGACCCCTCCTTGGGACTGGCAAATACTGGGTTCACATACTGGTGGGATGAACAAAATGAGGGTTGGAACTCGATGACCTTGAAGGTTCCTTCTGACCCAAACCATTCCATGGTGCTGGGACAAGGTCCCTGAACAAGCACCAGGGGCAAACCACAACCCAGCTCAGTGTTCCACAAAAAGGAGCAGCTTCCTTAGACCCAGCGCATCCCTTCCAGGGCTGCATCCCACCAGGAACATCTTCTCAATTACCCTGCCTGGCTCTCCAAGAGCCCTGTACTCTGAGCAACAAACTAAATGAGAGCAGAAGAGCTGCCACCTCCCTGCAGCGAGGAGAGGAGCAGGGGTGCCTTGTGCTGCAGCTCCCGGAGCAGGAATGCAGGTTGCCCCGTGAGTCAGGCGGAAGCAGGAGGGAATTTCCTGTTGACACTGTATGTTATACATAGATTAGGTCAAACTGGCCCAGTGCCACAAGGAAGCAGTGGAAATGGGATAACTGGGAGGCAGCTGAAAGGAGCAGAGACCAAACAGGGAAACTTGGTTTGTGGGCAGGGGGAGGTCTAAAGTATATCCTAACCTCGCCAGGATGGAAATGATGGGAACCAGGATGGAAACAATGGGAACCAGGATGGAAAAGTCAGTAACAAATGAGACAGAGGACAGAGCTGTTCAAAGAGTTTCCTAAAAGCAAAAGCAAGTGGATCAACTCCTCAGCGGCAGCAGCAAGGGAAATCCGCTGCTGTTCCTGCTAGCCTAAGCACCAGGGAATGCCATCTCGCTCTGGGAAGAGTCTGGAGAGACCAGTGCTTCCTCAGGACCTGTCTCAAGTTTTATTTCCCTTCTCCATTATCTCTATTTTTCCATTACACATACGCTTTTGTGGGACCCCACCTGCAGCACTGTGTGCAGTTGCAGTGACCCCAACATAAGAAGGACATGGAGCTGGTGGAGAAAGTCCAGAAGAGGCCATGAGGATGATCAGGGAGATGGAGCACCTCCCGTATGGAACTGGATGAGCTTTAAAGTCTCTTCCAACCCAAACCAGTCTGGGATCCTGTGCCTCAGGAAGCATAAACGCAAGGAGATGGATAGCAAGCGAGCTGTAACACGTACCGGACAACCCAGCAGAGGGGACAGGAGGTATTCGGCTGTTGGGCTGCACACGGCCTGGTTCACCTCACTGCTGCTCTCCGGGCTGCTCCTGCCTGGCTCTCCTCTGCCGGGCCCCGCACGGTGTGGGGCTGGAACAGCGCCTGCTCGTGCTCCGTCTCTGTCTCCATCCCCATCATTGTCTCCATCCCCATCCCCGGTGCTCACCGCATCACCCGTCCCAGCAGAGCCGGGGCTGTCCGTGCCGAGGGGGGGGGGCTGCTGGGGAGCTCCATGGGGCACTGTGGCCGTGGGGCAGGCGGGTGGCTGTGGGGAGCAGCCCAGCACGCTGGGGAGCAGCTGTTCCTGCGGGGCTTCCTGGCTCGGCTTGGCTTTGCTGAACTCGGACAGCACCCTGGGAATAGGGAAAAGCGATGAGTGTGAACACAGCCCAGTAACCAGAACCTGCACAACACACAGCGACTGCAAACCATAACCCCCAACAAAGGGCTCAGCATCACCGCTCGTCTCCTGTGCTCTGACAGCACCGGGTGGCTGCAGAAACACCCCCCTGGCAATGATAGTGCTGACAGGAGATGTGTGATTTGGGCTGCACAGAGCAGGCAGCCTGCGTGCAAGGATGAATTTCCTAACTACGCGTTCCTGGGGTTTAATTCGCTGCTGAAGGACATCTCCTAATGGAGGGAGAGCGCTGGGTGCTCCCCACAGCCTCAGCCACACACACAGCTCCTGGACATGGACCCAGCCATGGGTTTGTGCCAGTTTCCCTAACTGTTAACAAGCAATTCCGAGTGGAGCCCGGCCAGATGAGATCCTGTTCCCATGCCCCTGTTTTCATCATCAGCCAGGGGGAATTAAAGCAGCCCCGAATGATGTCTTTCCATCACGAGTTTAACCCAGTCAAGGCAGGTTCTTCTAGGATGATCACAACATGTAAAATCCTGCAGGTAATGATGCTGTTTTTGATGAGGAATAAGAGACTGAAAACCCCCTTAAAGACCCTTATTGGGAAGAGGGTGTCTTTGCCAACCAGCACCAGGCTCCTTCAGAGTCAGGTTTTAAAGGTGGAGGGAACATATTTCCTGATTACTCAGAGTTTATATAACCCCTGGAATTCTTTGTGCCGGGTGCTTGGCACAAACAGATCATGATGATGACAAACTAACAACCTCCCTCCCCTAAATCATCCACTGAAGCTGCAAATTACAGCCCTTCCCTGTGACCAAACTCATTTCTTCCTCCCTGCAGAAAGCCCCAGAGCATCCCCCAGCGTATGCCAGGGAGATGGAACATTCCTGAGACTGGGCAGCAGCATTTCTCTGATGTTTCTGCCTGGTAAAGGGAACAGACACACACATCAGTGGCCAGGAGCTCACCTGCCGGGGCAGCAGGTTCCAGCAACAGGTGCTCAGTTGTTCTCTTTACCTTTCAGGCTTTTCCCAGGAGGAACAATCATAGAATCCCAGACTGGTCTGAGTTGGAGGGGACCTTAAAGCTCCTCCAGCTCCAACCCCTGCCACAGGCAGGGACCCCTTCCACTGGAGCAGCTTGCTCCAAGCCCCTGTGTCCAACCTGGCCTTGAGCACTGCCAGGGATGGGACAGCCACAGCTTCTCTGGGCCATGACCCTGGCCCAGCGCCTCAGCATCCTCCCTGGGAGCAGCTTCTGCCTTAGATCCAACCTGATCTTCCCCTGTTTCAGTCTGAACCCATCACCCCTTGTCCTATCGCTGCAGTCCCTGATGAAGGGCCCCTCTTCCAGCATCCTTGCAGCCCCCTTCAGACACTGGAAGCTGCTCTGAGGTCTCCGCACAGTTTCTCTACTCCAGGCTGAACAGTCCCAATGTTTTCAGCCTGGCTCCATACGGGAGCTGCTCCAACCCCCTAAAATACTGGCTGTTAAAGAAAACCAGGGGAGAAACCCTTCCTGCCTATAGAGAGAAATCAACAAGAGCCCAGGAGAGGGTTAAGAATCCCTCTGATGAGGAGATGCGGAAGAACACTCACTCCTGCAGCGACCGGTCCAGGTCCTCAGCAGTGGCCGTGCCCAGGTCGGAGTCGCAGGACAGAGGCTCCTCGGCCCGCTCGGGGCTGCGGGCGCAGTGGGCTGGGAGGATGCTGTCAGAGCCCAGGCTGGAGGAGAGCTGGGACGAGCTGGTGGTGTTGAGGCTCAGCGAGGAGGACGTGAGCTTGATTTTGCTGCTGGCTTTGCTGATGGGGAGGACAGAGGGTTGAATCTCGATCTCATCCAAGCTCGATGAGTGGGAGATGGAACCCAGCGATGCTTTTCTGTGGGGTTCAGATGTTGAGGATGTGAGGGGCTCCAGCAGTTCCGAAACAGGACACAGACCCGACAGGGACAGAGGGGTGATAGTCCACTCGTTCAGAACTGCTGATTTATAGGAGAGCTCGAAGGTTAAGGATGTTAAACCTTGCAAGTAGCATAGGAGAAACTCGCACTCTTCAGCATCTAAGAGCAGAGCAGTGCTTTGGTAGTATTCAGGCAGTGGGGACTTCTCCCGCAGCAGCAGTTTCAAGTAACACTCCATGAGGCCATCGTTGAGAGCCAGCCGCAGCCAGGCTCGGCAGCGCCCCACATCCGTGTTGATAAAAATGAGTTGCTCCAACTCAGAGATGATATTTCTAGGGAAAAGGGAAAAAGAGAACAGGCCAGGATGTGAGCAGCTCTGGTTTCGGTCTATCATGAGGTGCAGGAGGGGCAGATCTCCCATGAGGAACTGCCCATCCTGCTCTGCTATGGGGTGTTTATGAACTGGAACAAGTCTGTGGAAAACCTCATTCCTTCATGGAAAACATGGTTCCCCACAAAGGAAAAACAGCTTCTGAATCACAGAATGGTTAGGCTTGAAAGGACCTTAAAATCACCTAGTTCCAAAGCTAAGAATACTGGTAACAACCTCAGGCACCCCTGGGGTACCTTTGGGTGCTTGTCCTCTCTCCGGCTGAAGGCATCTCCCTGAACCAAGGATGCAGAGGGGGAAATTCCCACTGTCCCTGCACACTGGTGGGGCTTGCTCTGGCTGGACGCTCGTGGTGACAAATCCCAGCGTCACATTTAAAGTCAGCCAAAACACAGGGAAAGCTGCTGTGGCAGCCCCAAAAGCCCCTAACCAGGTCAGGCTGCGCTCAAGCAACCTCAACCTCCTCAATTCAGCCATCCCCCCCTACAGTCTGACAGCAACACCACATTCCCCAATCCGCCCTGGTCCCAGATGCCTCAAAAGCCAGAACAAAAGTATTGTATTCAATGTTTTTAATCTGTCTCTCAAGAAAGAGGAGAAAAACACCTTCAAAGGGCACAAAAATACCCCCAGAAGTATCCCCGCAGCGTATGGAAGAGTTATTCATCCACTCCTCTATAATGGATGAGTTGGCAATGAAGTTGGACGAGGCTTTCAAAGCTTGCTCTGTGTGGGCTGTTCTTTACCATGGGAGGACTCTGCTTAGGAGTGGCTCAGAAATCCCCCACCAAGTGCTAGGTACTGAGGTGAGACCTCCTCAAAGGCTGGTTGGGACATGGGGAAATGGAGGACAACCACCCCCAAAGAGAGACCAGACCCTGCGCTGTGCATCTCATAACCCACTGCTGCTGCCATCGGGTCCCGCAGGGGACACTGAGTCTCCTACACAGCCTGGCACCCAAACATAAGGAAGAAAAGGGTGCCCAGCCTGGCATCACCATGATGCCAAGACACCCTGGGAGAGCATCTGAGGGGACTGAGCACACGGCACGGGTAGACACTTGTCTTTCCACTGAGCCATCCTCCTGTTTGCCATTCCCTGCATGCTGTGGCTTTTGCACTAAGGAGAGAGGACAAACCTGAGAGTACAAACCCTGTTTGGGCAGGGACAGGCACTCACCGGTGGGTGATGCTCTTCAGAAGACCCCAGAAGACCGGCTGGGGAAGCGGTGCCCGACTCCCTGTTTTCTTCCCTTTTCCCCCACTCTCTGTCTTGATGTGCTTTGCCTTCAGCCCGTGCACAAAGACAGCTTCCAGAGCGCTGCAGAGGGTGTTGGCATTCCCATCATCACTGGTTACAACAGCATCTGAGGTCACGTACTGCTTCTGCAGCGCCTTGATGGCATTCACCAGCTGCTTCTTGATCAGCTGCAAGACAGGAGGTACATGCTTGGCTTAAAAAAGGGAAGTATTAGGGAAGGTTTCATATAAAAAGGCCTGCAAAACCACAAGGCTTATCCAAAATGAAGCAGCATGTGACTGCTAGGGAGGACCACAACTGAACTGCTCAAGCTGGGGCATCACAGCTCATCTGACTTTAGTTTGTAATCGAATGAGTAATTTGTGCAACTGCAGCTGGTGCTTTGGAGCCCATGGGCCTGCTGGGATTGCCTTTAGAGTGTGTGATGCTTCCCCTGCAGACCCCAGATTGTTGAAGAGTCATCGAATCCCAGCCTGGTTTTTGCGTTGGAAGAGACCTTAAGGCAACTCCAGCTCCAACCCCTGCCATGAGCAGGGACCCCTTCCACTGGAGCAGCTTGCTCTGAGCCTCATCCAACCTGGCCTTGAGCACTGCCAGGGATGGGGCAGCCACAGCTTGCCTGGGATAGGGAGAAACTGGCTCCTTCCATGCACTTGCTCAGGGGAAGCAGATTAAATAAGCGCGGGTGAGAAAACAGAAACCAAAAGGAGGAAGCAAGGGCTGGGATAGGACTTGAACTCGTGCAGATCAGCCCAAGCAGCACGTGATGCTCTAACAAGTGCCACGGGCAGGAATCAAAGCCATCGATCCCACCAGTGCTCTGAGCAGCTTGGCTGTGCCCATCAACCCCCTGGTGCTACTGGGGACAGCCCCCCCCCCCCAAAAGATGCTTTGGAAAGATGGCTGGGATTCAGTTGTCGCCTTCAGAGAGGCTCTGAAGCTGGGACATGGGAATTCTTCCTTCCAGCAGCTCTGCCTCCCCCTGTCTCGCACCAGCCAGAGCAAGCGCAGGGAGTTCCACAATCTGATGCTGGTGGGGAGGATCCCGTGTGTCTCAATCGATCCCACTGAAAAGGAAAGCTGCAATTCCCAGCAGGCATTTGGCAAGCACTGTGAGTCCAGCCAGGATCCCCCTAACAATCCCCATTTCAACACCCCCCACGCAGCATTCCATGCGCCTGGGGCAGGGCAGAGCTGTGACTGGAGCCTGGCCTGGCTGCACAAACCCAGGGTCCATTTCCAGCCCAGGATATTTGCTGCTTTCCCAGCAGCTGTAGCTCAAGGAGAACAGCCAGAAGAGGCACCTTGTCCCTGCTCGCACTGGGGCCTGTTTGCCAGGCACCCCTCAGCTCTGCTGCCAGCACCAGCCACCCTCCTGCAGGCAGCAGCCGTGGGCTCCCAGGATTACAGAGTGCCACTGATTCCATCTGCCACGCAGGGTTTAACTGTGCTGGGGGCGAAGGGAGGCCGGGGGGAACCGCGGGGTTTGGACCTGGCTCCTGAAACGTGTTCAGACTCCCAGAGCTGGGGAAGGAAAGGGCAAACGCAGGGAGCAGCAATGCTGCTTCCCCCAGGCACCAGTGCTGAGTGCTCCCCCCTGCCCTTGCTGGGTCCTGCCATGAGGAGCAAAGCCCAAGGTGGAGCCTGGTGGGGTTTAACTCACGGCTGCCCTATTCCTTTAACCCTCCCACCAGACAAACCACCAGGATCCTCTCTCCTGCAAAGCAGGAGCCACCTTTGCCCATAGCACCCATCCCAATCCCAGCTGGCAGCACCCACAGCTCCCACCACAACCCTGCTGGGGACTGGAGTCTCCCAGCGGAGGAGCTGGCACTGTGTGGGAGCACTGGGGTGCCTCACTCACCTGTATGGCTTCCTTGGGGTCATCAGTGTGGCTCGAATGCATCTCAGCTGCTGCCGCTCCCCGTGCCAGGCGCTGCCTTCACATGTCACCTTTGGGACAAGGAGGAGGAACATTTGAGCACCCCTCTGGTTGACACTTCCCTCGCCGGCCCCACAAGAGGCACGGATCCTGCACTGAGGAGTTTTGCAAGCACTCACGGTCAGGATGCTGCTGGGACTGACCCACTCCCAACCACACTGAGACACACCACGCTTCCCCCCGACCAGGAGGGGGTCAGGCAAAACACAGCATAACCAAGAGACCAAGAGAGAGGAAATTATCCCCTGGAAGCTGCCTGCAGGCAGCCCTCAACCTGGGGGAGATGCCAGGGCAGTCAAGCAAGCAGCGATGCACACAGGGTCATGGTTTTCCTTCTCTTTCTACACCTCCTGCAATGAGCAGGCACCACCGAAGGAACCAAATCAGGCATTTAGAAACTGAGCCTGTATGACAGCACTTCAAACCATGGGAATGGCATGAAAGTGGCCTGGGCAGAGGCTGTCACTGCCCAGCAGACCCCGGGCAAAGCAGCTCAGCTCTTTGGAACTCCTGAGACCGATGCTACTGCTGAAGCCAGTTGGGATGGACCCAGGGTGAGACCGAGGGTGCTGAGGCGCTGGCACAGGGTGCCCGGAGAAGCTGTGGCTGCCCCATCCCTGGCAGTGCTCAAGGCCAGGTTGGACACAGGGGCTTGGAGCAAGCTGCTCCAGTGGAAGGGGTCCCTGCCCGTGGCAGGGGTTGGAGCTGGAGGAGCTTTAAGGTCCCTTCCACCCCAAACCAGGCTGGGATTCTGTGACCCTCTTGGAGGTGCCCAGGTGCTCATCCCATGGCACAGAGCTGTCTGGGAAGATAGGAAGGCAGGAAGGATGCAGGCTCCCCATCAGGTTTCCAGTCACTCCATTCAGAGGCAGATGAACCCCAAGATCACCCCATTCCCAAGGGCTGCTCTGCCACAGCTGGGTTTGGTGGGAAAGGGAACAAAACCAGTGTCTCCCTGGGAAACCATGGCAGAACCAGAGCCACGCTTCAGGGTGACGGCAGACAAGGGACCTTTGACTCTGCCTTTTGGAGCCCTGCCCTGTTCTTCAGAGCAAACCCAAGCTGTGCCTGCAGGCCCTTTGAGCAAAGCACAGGGGTGTCAGTGAGGTGCTGGGTGCACGGCTGCATCCCTGCTCCAATACAGCGTGTTCTGGGGCTGAACAGGGTCCAAGAGCTGCTCTGGCACCCTGCGGTGTCCTGAGGGTGTGCGGGGTTGGAGAAGGAGCTGACTCCCTTCAGTTGGAGCCCGCTGTCATCCAAATGGAGAAGGAGATGCCCAGCAGCTCACCGCAGGGTCTGGGTGTGACATTGACTCTTCCAGGTGTCCCTTGGAAGTGACACTGCTGTTTCCAAGCCAACACATCGGGCCTCAAGCTCTCCCCAAGCAGAGCTGAAACCTCAACCTGCCCCTCTCCCTGCTCCACCAGCGGTCAAACCAGGGCACAAACACAACTGCAGAGCAGCTCCCACACGGCCACAGCTGGTCCCGAAGGCAGCAGCAGCGCTCCCAGTCCAGAGGAGCCCAAATCCGGAGCATCCCGTGCATGTCCCTGCACCAGCCGGTCCTGCTGGGAGCAGCAGGTCCAGAGCTCGGTGGGGACCAACCCCCATGGATCCTCCGTGTTCCCAGAGTTCACAGACAAGTTCCTACAAAAGGAAACTCTTTTCACCAGGACTCATCATGAGATTTCCTCTCTTTGGGTTGCGACACAGGAATGGGGAGCACAGCGGTTACAGCACTGCGACCCCTGCTCGGGGGGGGTCAGGGGACACCCAAGTGACCGGACGAGCTTTAAGGTCCTTCCAACCCAAACCATCTGTGGCTTTCCTAACACCCACCGCCTCCACCATGGGACTCTGCACTCCCACCACAACCAGTCCAACCAGTTCGTCCCAGCATCGCGAATCCACACGGCACCGCTCCCACTGGGACAGCATTTTCCTGAATAACAAGGGTGAGGAACCAGCTCTGAGGTGGATTTCAGCCATCCCAAGGCTGGTGGAACACAGGGAATGGCACCAGCAGTGCTGGCACCACAACCGGAGTGCTGCGGAGCACTTCCAGCACACCCTGGAAAGCCCCAGCTGCTCCTGGTCATCTGGGATGGAAAAGGGACGGGATGGATGTGCCAATACCCAGGCAAGCACAGCTACAGCAGGAAAAGCCCCACGTCCCTTCCCAGCAGTCACCACCCCGGAGGCTGTGCAGGCAGAGCCAACAGCTCAAATGAAGCCGAGAAACCAGCAGCAAACTGGAGCAGTTCAACCTACCCGGGAGCAGAGGCACTGGAATGAAGCCTTGTGTCAGGAGAGGCAGAGACCCCGTCCTGGCTCCTCGCGGTCCCCACAACAACACTGAGTTATAAATAAGCAGCAGGTCAGTGCTCGTGCCCTGTCAGCGGAAAACACCAGCCCACGATGGCAGGAGCCAGTGACTCAAGGTCTGGACACGGAGCCAGTCATTTTCCAAGCATGAGAACTGCACCAGTCACCCTCTGCCCTGGGGAATGAGGGATTGGATGGCATTCTCAGCTCAAGGGCCAGGACTGGGACAATCTTCTCCTCCTACCCAGCTTCTGCCTTCCTCTCCTGAGCCCATGCACACCAAGCCACACTGAAATACAAGCTGACACCAAGCAGGAGCAGCTCCAAGCAGGAAAACCAGCTGGCACACCCAGGGGATTGTCTTGCTGTGGGATAAAACCTCTTGGACGTCATCCAGTGAGGGTCAGGGCAGGCTCAGAGCAGCAGCAGGACCATCTCAGTCCAACATCGGCTCCTCCTTCTGCCCCCGGCCATGATTCCCACCACCAGAACACTGGCATTGTGCGAAGGATGGGGACCAACACACCACCCGCTTCCCCACGGGAGCATCTCCCTGCTGTTGACCAACCTGATGGTGGATGGAGAAGAGTCTCTGCCGATGAACCCCAACAAGGTGTCACCCCGTGGACAGGAGCAGCCGGGGAGGAAAAGCAGCCGCTGAGCCCCCAGCGCTGCCGCCAAGGGCAGGATTTGGTGCCTCAGGCACAGGGGAAGGAGGATTTGTGCCCGGCTGCTGCCTGCTCCTGCGCCAGGCCCCGGTGGGCAGGGGAGGCTGGGGCTGACCTTCCCCAGCACCGCAGCCGCCGGAGCCGCCGGGCAAGGGTGAGGAGCGCTGGGACCCCCCTGGCGTGCCCCTGGTTACACCCCCAGTGCTGGCGCTTCCCCGGTGGTCCTGTGGCCATTTGACACGCTGGGAACTCGCATCCCTCAGACGGCGGAACCGGGGCTCTCTGGAAGCAACAAGAACCGGGTGTTTAACCCCTCTGTTTCTGCACTCCAGAACCACCTTGGGCTTGTTTGAAGCTGCTCATTTGAAGTGAGAAAGAGCGATTTATGGGGAACACCATGAACAAGAACCCAGAGGAAGCGGGAGGGATCCCCCTGGTGCTAGGATCTCCGGGATCAGGTCTGTGGGGAGGCACCATGCAGAGAGGTCCCTGGTGTCAGCGGGTCGAGAACCAGGCTCCAGCAACACCACCGGGGCCCCCTGCAAAGGAGCATCTGATCCACAGAGTGGGCACCCCACGCCTTGGGGGGCTCAGGGTGAGGCTGTGGGCAGGGCAGGGCTAACCCATGCGTGTGGGGCCTGGCTGGCCCATGGCTGGGAGGGGGGCACGCATGGGTTGGGCTCCACGGACCCCTGCACCCCCGCCTGCCCCAAGCCCTGTGTCCCTGCCTGCCCCACAGCACCCCAAGCCCCTGCTGCTCCTCTAGACCCCAACCCGCTCTGTCCCTGCCTGCCCCCCCGACCCCAACTCGCTCTGTCCCTGCCTGCC